>JAAAKL020011936.1:0-13358 GCA_010016065.2 Carybdea cf. marsupialis auct. non (Linnaeus, 1758)
GAGGGTAACGAAAAAGTGATAGTTTTGTTCTCCCCCCATTTGCTAAAGCAAGATCAACTGATGGTGGGGTTGGAATAGGTCTGTCTTCAAATCCCAGGGCCATAGCAGCTTCTCATCAAGTGTATATATGTGTGTGTCAAGATGATGATTAAAGGAGGGGGTGCCATAGTCCATGTGAATAAAATCTCTTCAGTGGGTTTATATGTATTGGCTAGAAGTTTTTGACATGTTTTGCCTGCATGCTGGGAGACCCTGCATCTGATGTCTACAGCAAATAATACTGGAAAGATAGGTCGTTAAGATAGCAGATTATATTGGGCAAGGGCATTCAATAGCTAGGCTATGGAGTCATGACCATTAAATCGGATAAGATTATATTTAACAATACTATATTCTGTAATTTAAAAGATGCCCCCTGATTAAGGAGATGCGATAGTAGGTTTAGGAGGCGTAGTTTGTAGATGAAACCTTTTATCAGTCGTATTTCATCAGTGTTTTTTTTAAGGTTGTAAGGGATAAAATGTTATAATATCTTTCCATATAGAGAGTCCCTACCCAAATCAATGGTGGCCCCAGTCTCGGGGAGTAGGAAATATACATGACTCTTCGGGCTCTATCCGATAGTTATATAGATGAGAACTTTTATGGTCATAGCAATTAGAAGTATCTAGGGCCACTAGTCACTTTTAAAAGATTTCCCTTTTCTATTTTTCAAGACAATATCGACTAAGTTGTTTCAGATCAGGGAATCATTTAAGATTTTCGTATATAACATGTCCGTATGCCACTTAGGTTTTTTGGCTTTCTTTTGTCATAGAGTCTTTCATTCGCCATGTAGAATCAATGTCATCAGCAATACAGTTTGACGTTATAGTTTCCAATAATATTTGGAATCAAGGCGCCACTTGCACACTTGCTATGATCTTGCTGTGGTCATTATGTATGGTGTAACTTTATTAGTTACTGTAGTTCTTTAAGCATCAGACAATAGCTTTTTTTTTCTCCGTATGTTTTATCAATGTATCATAATGTGTAAGACACACTTGTTAACCTGTCTAAAAAGCCACTCTGAAGATACATTAGTGTGCGATTAGGTAAATTACGATGCTCGTGCTATTCAAATGAAATCGTTCCTTAGTTCTTTCTTCTTTCCGGAAGTTATGAGTACATATTAACTATAATTTGGAAACGTTTTGCATTGCATTTGTATATACTTTGTAAGCTTTTAATGATTGCTTGATATTATTGTGATATTGCTCGTAAAGAATTAGTAAATAGACCTTTAATTCTTTTCAATATGAAACTTTCCTTGGTAGTTTAACTCGAATTTATAGTAATAATCGCTCAAATCCTTGGAAGATTATCATTCTTCATGATCATGGCCGTGCGTTGGATTTTAAGACGATACATGTACGCTGCTAGGGTTGTACCACCAAGTACATTCTTGCGAGATAGGCTGCAAGCTGTCCGAACCTATATCAGAATTATTAAATATTTCATATAGTAAGTGCATAAAATACTTCATATAGTAAGTGTACACGCGTCAAATTTGTTAATGAATCATGACTGGTGTGCTGCACGGCGTTATCTTGCGCATTTAGCATCATCTGAATACAAGTCCTGTCATATCACCTCTGATCAGTCCGTGGTAATAGAAAGGTTGCCTTTCAAAACCGTCAAAAAAATAACATCTTTATTCTCGGACAGCAATGTTTATCGATCTATTGCTTCAAACAATAATGTCTGCTTGCGAATGTTTGAAAGCAAGCCTGCTCCATTCATCCCGGAATAGCTTCCAATACACAGCTGTGTTCAACGAGCGTTACCATTGCAGTTTTTGTGGCTAATAATCAAACGTTGCTGTTCTGATCTAAATCAGTCTGATCTTAACTCCCTTTGAGGCAGACAAGCTATTTCTGCATGGAAAGTGATGCTCTTAAGTGTAGGCTTTAATTTGCCAATACTGACAGGCTCGTGCTGCCTTCTAAGCGTACCGCTGTTCAACACAAGAACAGTTTTGCTCAATCGAGGCAGATAGTATCGAGTAGGCCTACTAATTGTTAAGCGTTTCCTTGCCAACCAGAACCAAATATTAAGCCAAAATTTAGTTGACGTCTAGACACTGTTCTTCAAATGTCCGTTCAAATTCGAATTTACATCCAACATCATTACGCACATATGCGAAAACAATCATCATCATACAAGTCAAAGGCGACCAACACTTACAGGTTACGACGCGACTACAGAGCTTGAAATTTCTCCTATTTCCTTCCCTATTATTAAACTTTTGGTAAGCACTCCAGCTGACTTGTAATAAGTTTTTATGCCTTGTGTTTGCCAGTAACTGGAAAGGTCATTTTCAAATTTGCCACTTTCTATTTGCATCAGCGTTAAGCTTCCTGTGCTCTTGGTCTGTCAAGTAAGCTTGCTGTAGCGTGTTCGGGAGATATACAGTTAAGGTCACATATTTTGCTTATAAAATGACATGTTTGGCTCGTTCTAGATCTGTTCCCTTGACCTGAAATGTGGAAACAGAAACCAAATTCAGTCAACGATTCATGCATGTTGCAGCCCTAACATTTAATTGTAATCGACTACAGAAGCCGTCAAAAACTGCTTAATTGAACGTCATAACATTCAACGTTGCATTCGTTCAAGGTACGTTGCATTAAAGTAGATTGCAAGTCTGTCTTGCCACCTCTGCTGACCATATTGATCTTACATAAAAGCAAAGCTACAGCTTGGGCTTCAATGCAAATTCTTGCAAGTTAATTCACCTTCCTTATTCTATCGACTAAACGCATGTCTTTGTATTGAATTCTCTTCAGCTAAGGTTGTCTTGTTTGCATTCAACTATCACGAGCATCAGGCCACAACATCAAGTTAGCTTGAAACATCAATTGATGTGATTTGATCGCTCTTGCCACGCACTCGATGGCTCGATGTCGTCGCCAAAGATCTGCGATCCTGTGGAGTGCCTCTGTCTCAAGCGGAGCAGCTCGCTACCGATCGTCAGCACTGGCGAACACTTGTGTTGCAAGTTGGCTCTACGCACCGCACGCTGCTCGAGGATTAGTGAGTGTGAGTGAGTGCCTGTTTTTGATACATCACATTTCACACCCTTTAATCAGTGTTAGGCAGAAAGTTAATAATTGATAAAAATGAGACAGGGTTAGACTACAAAAACGATTACTTTCGTGTCTGCAGTCCCCCCAAATTTTCAAAGTTCCAGTACAGTGACAGATCACATGCATGCATGACGAAGAATCAAACCAAAGACTTGCCTAGAATAGAGCTTCGTTAACATCCCCGAAGTAATATAGTTAGCCTCCTAAATTTCATTCAGCGAGTGCCAACTTTTAACGTTTGGCTATGCCAATAGAACCTGTTGGCTGTCCAGCAGCGGCCAGCATCTGCCAACGGCGTGATATTAAACGCAGATTTGGACGATTGCAATAATGAACTATGACCGCGGTTTTAATTGTCAAGGTTAATAAAAAAAATGCTTATTCTATATTCCTGATATTGAAGTGCTGAAAATATCACAATAGCTGCTAATAGTTAGGTAATGTTATGTTTTCAAACCATACGTTATAGTAACCTTATCTACTGTTGCTTTGCGGCCCTAAAATATGTTCTTCTGGTAAGGAAAGTGGCCAGTTAGTGTTGACCTGACAGTAAAGTCTTTTGGTAACCTTTCACAGACCCTCAGCTCAAACTAGCAGCAACAGTAAACAAAATTGGATTTTTAATATACAATGATGTATGTGGTAACAAACACTTATAAACACAGGCCTTTCACTATTACATATGTGATAAACAAAACTGCACGAAAAAGCAAATTCGTTTTGTACTTCAAGGAAGCCAGAAAATAACCGAAAAGAGAATCAGCGAAATAACTTACCCAACTGTGTTTTACAAGGTAGCCAATCAGAATTCTGACTGCCTGATTGGTGTTGTTTTGACCAATCAGTGTCCGTGAAGCTGTATGGTTAACCGAAAAGGCCCAATGAGAAGACAAATTCTTTTTGTCTACAAAGCAACGGTTTTCTTGCTTTCAAGTGATTTCGTTGATTCCCTTTTCGGATATTTTCTAACGAATTGTACTCTGAGGAGTGTCAGACGAAAAAAGCTTTTAAGTACAAAATGAATTCGCTATTTCGTGCAGTTCTGTTATTCTGTACCATCAACAAACATATCGAATGTGATAAACAATAGTATAACAAAAATCTGAAAACCGAAGCCCAGAAAACACGACTTACCACACCCGCAACCATCTCCTGCCTTTCGTCCACTTCCTGCACTCGTAGTATATGTGCCGAGAAATCAAGAGCCTGGAAGCGCTTTTGTTGATTCAAAAGTGCTATTAACGTGCATCCTGCCCAATGCAGTCCTTCGCCAAATGTTTCTCTAAAATAGAAATAAACACAGTTGTTGGCGGTGATACAAAATGTACTTGTAATAACAAGGAATTAAACGTTAACCCTATTCTGCCACGGCATTTTTATAACCGATTCTGCACGATGGAAGGGGGAGTGCAGCTAGGGCCCTCTGTGTAACTTGGCTAACCCGTAAATCCCACGGTTTTGAACATTAGCTTATTGATAGAACTATCCATTACTAAAAAATTGGTAAATAACGTATGATTGAATCGCTACAATTTGTCTACAAATAGTATCGGTCAGAGCTAGTGCTCTGAGAACAAACACAGAAACTTTGGCGGTTATCGCATCTTCCGATTTGATTCACTCCAATCCTTTCTTACGTCTTTAATTCGTTCTTTACAGTCTTGTTTTAATTAACAAAGTTAATTTTCGTATTACAAAAACTGGTGAAAGTGCAACGAACGCGTCTTTGTAATTTACATTGTAACCCTCTATTAAGTACCATTCACACAAAGTGCACAGGCAAACACCTCTTATACGTAACCTCTAATTTACCAAAGGTCAACATGACATTCTAGAAAAATTTGGCGTCATAATCAATTTCGCCTTCAAATTCAGCTATTTCCTTACCGCATACTATTAAAACATGATTGCATGTGTATAGTAGATTAGAAACAAACGGATAATAGCATTGTTGTGCTCTAAATTCAAGATACTGTTGCGGAAAGGGGAAATTTGATCCTGAAAGTAGCCGTTGGTAGTTGTATTTTTAGCCATTTTTGAACACATCCCCATTTTTCAAACTCAAATTTCGCCCTGATATAAAAAGCATTGAATCATCGCAGTACCATCATCTGGTGACGTCATATTAAAAGTAAAAGTCGGAATGCTTCAATTCTATAACATTTAAGGAGGGGATAGGGCAGATACAAGTTTGCTAGCTAGACTCGAAATCCTACCCCCTCTCTTCCATAACACCAACCGAGAAGCAGAGGGGAGGATTTACATGAAGTTTTAGCCAATCAATACAAATTTTTCGCAACGTCGATACTGAGGAGACCAAAATATCGATCGTATTCTTCGTGACTCAGATATGTGACTACTACACTTAACTCCCATTGCCTTGGATAGAGATTAACGAAGTCATGGTTTCCAGTGATATCACGCGACTCAAGGGATCCGCTGCATGAAAATAAGTTTATGAAAAAGATACGTAACACATACCAAGCCTGACAAAATAAGATTATCAGCGTTTCATTAGACATTGGATAGTTTAGGCAGATTATGCTTATAAGCCCTTTCCAATCAATGAAATTTCCGCTCTACCTTGCTATTCATCTTTCATACCGCGTTTATGTTCTTGGCATTTGCTCTCATACCCGCGACTTAGTCTCGGAACTTAGCGAATCAAAAAGGAGCTAACACCTTATTCAATGTGCAAGAACTTGAGGCTATGACTTGTGTATATAGGTTATCCAGATACTGTACATTACATAGCTACTTCAATTGAGTAGAAAGGTACTGGTACGTGTGTCGACAAGAAGGGTTTGTTTTTCATGTTAACGTCGCAGTTATCAATAACGTAGCATGCCCGGCTAAAAGCAAAGACTTTAAAAACCTCCTCGTTCAACACAATCAAACGTAGCAGACCATCCTTGTATAACAACAAGTCAAATTGACATCTCAATCTTAAACTCAAATCACTCTACCTCATCAAAATTGCCATGTTTTTCCACGTCGATAGGTATTAAGTACGAAACGCAAGTTGAAAGCATATACAAGACAATATGAAATACTTACTCTACTGTCAGTTCATGCTGACCCAAAGGTTTACAGCAAATAAACAATATGGCGCTCCACAAGCGGTGGAATTCCTTGCACTCTTCGATACTCATTACTCCATTAGATGGAGTTGGTTCCTTCCAAACATTATCTGTTAAATATGACTTGATTCTCTTCAACACGACCTCAAACATGGAAAGACCGCAACAAAGGCGCTCCTTGGTGAGAACATCAGCTTCAGTAGAATTTTGTCTTTGCTAAAATAAGAAAAAAAGGTCTGGAATAAGAACAACAGTGACTTAGAGCATAGATAAACAATTTCAACACATAGAACATAACTAAACAACTTTAACGTATAGAGGATAAATAAACAACTTTAACGTATGGAGCATAAATCAACAATTTTAAAGTATAGAACATAAATAAACAACTTTAACGAATAGAGCACAAATAAACAATTTTAAGGCATAAACCATAAGAAAACAGCTTAGTAAAAATAGGCAATGACCAAACAACTCTTGCTATTACAAACATTACTAAACACCTTTGTAACGCGAAACTAAAAATGAACTTGGTGATTTACAACTTGACTAAGAAATGCTCAACAGCCTTCATAAGCGAACCAAAATCTACGTTTACTGCGGGACTAAAGCATAGGCATTAAGATAATAAATATGGTTAGAAAACAGTTTGATTTTACTGAATATCACACTCCTTGTCCTTTCATATGAAAACAATGTAAAAATTTTAACTATTAAAATATAATTATTACCTTATCGTCACCATAACGACCGATTATTGATACGATTTGAAAGGCTGCATATTGGGTTTCAAGTCTCTTCATCTTAGCTTCCACTGAATCGCGATCTAGGGTAGAAGGCACGCGCATATGGGTTCAATGCTAATGTAAAAAGACGTATAGGAGACCCTCAACCAGCCCTCTTATAATTCATTACTCGAATCAACCGCACCTTTAAAAATGCCCCATCTAAAAACTTGCCGTTCCTTCATTAAATCTTTTCTACGAGGAGGTGCATCAATACAAACTTTTCTCTGCGACGTCGTGTAATTACAACTTTGGAAGATAAAAATTGTGAAATCTGCTTTGATACGTCTGTCGCACAGTATATGAGAACAGCACTGACGAGGCGCCTGGTAAAGGGTAGTGTGGTGGTACGAAAAGCAACAACTTAAAGTTCTAACGCTCACTATCCATTTAGCCTTCTATAGAAACCCACGAATTAAAGGCTTCTTGATAAGAAAACAGCAGCAATATTTATTATTACTTAAAGTTCAGCCTAAATATATAAAATGGAAACGTGTACAGATCATGCGAATATTACCCACAGCGAAGGAGCAGAATCCTTCTCCTCTTCATTTTTAATGCCATATCCATTATTATCGATTAACTATCATGGTATTCCACTGCTGAAGATCCCGTGCTCCATCAATAACCCCTCTAACACTCTAGCCAAACTGCTGTGCTAGGTTCCTAAAGAAAACCTGCCGCTGGCGTCCCATTCTATTGTCATTCTCTATTTTCAAGGTGAGAATGCTGTTCTCCAGATCTTCTTTGCGAAGGATGTGACCAATGAGCTGTGTCGTTGTTGCAACTGGATTTGATGACGTAGAACTCTGCGTGTTTGGACCTTAGAAAGCACGTCGTCCATACGTACTGTTTCCGTCCGAGAAATATACTCCTAGAAAGAGCCACATCTCTAACGATTCTATCCGTTTTGTAATCGCTTACGGAACAGTCCATCTCTTATTAGCCACACTTCAAAACAGAAAATATGTAGCAGTGTAACACCCATTAAATTGCACGTTGGTATGCAGATGTCTCTTGCTGGCGGAGGCACTTTTTGCCTGGCAAATTTGCCATTTTAAATTGTTGTCACTATCAGGAAGTTTATTCATTCAGTTCTTAAGGCTTCACTCGTTCTGGGAATTCCCTCATACGTGACCAAGTACTGTGAGTTGCAAATTACTTAGGTTACAGCCTCCTTTTCAAGCAGAGTGAAGCAAGGAACAGGCCCATTCGGATTGGGTAAATAATCATGTACGTAGATCGAAAGTTAGTCATACTGTTTTCTTATTGGTAGATATTTTCATTAATTTCCCTTTTATCGTATTCAATTGTAAGTAGTAGTTTTACTCAGTAGGTAGTTATCAGATTGTTACTGAACTGGGATGTACGGTTCCGATCGGTGAATGCCATGGATCGTGAATATATCGTGTTTATATAAAGGATATCTTGGTTTCATCAGTATTGTTAAACCTCGAGCAGTCACTTCTTCCATTCAAGGTCATGATGCAGCTGAGATACGCGAATCAACTTGGCTTAGATCGTGGGGCATTTCTCCTTGAGATCGCTATGAACACTGTTTTACTTGTATTAATACGTTGCGCCGATCTGTTTGATTCATCTTTCGCTATTTCAAGTAAATTTTGCAATGCTTTGGCATCGAGAATCCTCACTAAGAACCATTTTGACATTGAGAACCACTGGAAGCTAATTGGTTAAGTTTCTTTGAGTACAGAATCTTTTTTATATCATCTTGCTGCAAAGGAGAGTATAAAAAGTAACTAGGGGCTAAAGATGGTCGAGTTATATGGAGGAAGTCTAACCCACTCTCCCATTTTTCCATCCGAAATTAAATAGAAAAAAACTCACACGGAACTAGGTTTAACAATAAATCAACTGACGATGCTTAGTTACAGATAATGAACACCGATAGATAACAGGGCGTATATTGGTTTCAAGAGCCCTGTACCTCAATGAAAAGATCCATCGATAAAAAGTTGGGTAAAATCGTACAGTTACCTTTGACATAAGGCCGTGGAATGATACCCTGAAATGGCGCTGCGTGAAGGAGGTCGGCTATTTCTTCCTGAGTCTAAAAATCAAAACAAAGGCCAAAAATTTACATTTGTGGATTGACAGATAACACCATATATACTTTCACAAATGGCAGCTCAAGTCAGGACTAAAGTATGGAAGAGGAGTTTATAAGAGTGAAAAATGAAGGCTTAAATTACAAGGTTTAATACATAAGAATACAAAACGTGGCTGAATTTGAATTACGTGGCATGAAAAATGGGCTATTGAAGTCAATAGAGAGGTCATGGCCCCGAGCAAAGGTAGAGACCGATTTGGGACTCCTGTGAGCTCGACTCTACAGATCACTAGTTATTGACAGTGGTAGGCTAAATCTTCATTTGTAGGATACTTTGTGTCTATTTCAGGCTAGAACTGAGAATACAAGAAATTAATGCAAAGTATAAGTGCAGTTACCTCTATTGGTATTTTGTGGCATACTCGGTTTCGAGCGTAGCCTATTAATCAAACGATAACAGGTAATGGGCACTGACTAATTTCCACTTTCCTATTTGTCACTATTAGCTTTATCTACCATGGCTGACATCTATACAGAACCTTTGGTCAATGGCTACGGGAAGCACCCACCTGGATTCTTAGTCGCCTCTTAAAATCGGGGCCTTATTTTAGGAAGCACAAGCCGGGACGCTACAATGGCGATTTTAACTAGATCCGATTAGAACTGAACTCGACGTTGACACTGACACTCATGGGCAATTTTTGGCAAGAACATTCCCCAATAGCGTTCGTCATCTTATCCCATAACTGGTAGAAAATCATGCAACGTCTCCTATTTACACCTTAAGATTGAAATATAAGTAACTGGCTGACAGTAAGAGTTTAAAAGAAAAGTTTAGATAGCAGCCTTCGACAAGCTGAATGCATTTCATGGTGATAACATCAATGATCAAAGAATATAAATAATACAGAAGGGCACGGTGTTATTTCTGTCACTTGTTTGATGTGCATGTTCTTTCTTACTTACGGCAAATAAACCTGATGCATTCCTCATTTACATAAAAAATTTGAGGTAATGTAGGGGTTGTATATTTCAATGAACCTAATACACAGTGCTTACAACCAGCTCAATATTTGACTATCCACAGCCCAACCCTAATATCATTGAGCTTCCACTACCACTGTCATCTACATAAAGATTGACCTACATCTGCAAAGGGGCGTCAAAATGCACGTACCAGTGATCTTTCGACCAAAAGACAAAACAATATTATGTTTCCAATCTCTCTAAATGCTTGCAACACCTAAAGGTTGACCTACATCTGCAAAGGGGCGTCAAAATGCACGTACCAGTGATCTTTCGACCAAAAGACAGAACAATATTATGTTTCCAATCTCTCTAAATGCTTGTAACACCTCGGTCTTCAATTCTCTATACTGCATAATCGGCTCCAGATTCGCGTTATAGTATTCAAGCACACCTGTTACGAAAACATCGGGTAACAATATTAGGTTCTGTTTTCAGACGATATGCGGCGGTCTAACAAGGTAATTAAACTGCAAAACAGCATATACATCACCTTCGCAGTGCATGAGGTTCATCGTCAGCAATGGTACTTCCACTGACGGGTGATAATCGCTAGAGGTGTCACGTTTTCGGGTGCGAGGCGGAGGTTCAAAAATACATATTTTGCTCGCTTATGCATATGGTCACACTTCTAAGTTCTCAACATCGAATACTTGAAATATATTACTCCCTTTGCTAGATCTGAGCATCGATTATTTCTATACGCTTAGGAAGCTCTGCATGCCATCCTCTGGAGAAATAATCTCTGTATTCCAAACGAGGTTGTGAGGGAGCAAAAACAGACAACGCTTTCTTTAATGAACAGCCTCTTTACCATCTCTTCTTGGTGTTCGGAAAATGGTTGCGCAACGATTGTTCACCAACAATCATTCGTAAACAATTATTAGACACGGAAAATATTTTTCACTAAAATCGTTCGCCAACAGTTGTTTATTGGTAATTATTCTGCAGGGAAAACTTTTCCCACTGTTGTTTGCCAGGTTTTCCCCATGACTGTTCCGTTGAAAAACTTCACAAAAGTCTGAGGACGTAGATTGGCCTCACAAACAGTTAACACGGCACTTCGGCATCACCGAGATATCACTGATTGCTTCGACCGTCTTGTCAATTTTATTGCAAGATCTCCTCAGGCTCAGCCAATTATAGACTATTTCTAAGATACTTGGGAACGTCGCACGGGCAAGTATCGTAGAAAGGGCAACAGCCTGGCATCCTGGCAGGGCAAAAGATTGGCATCCTCGCTGGGAAATCGTCTGGCATCCTGGCTGGGAAATCGTCAGGCACCCTGGCAAGGCAAAAGCCTGGCACGACAACAGTCTGGTATGACAACAGCCAGGTACGACAACAGCCTGGTACGACAACAGCCTGGCACGGCAACTGCCGTACACAGTAACAACACCACAGAGAAATATTCCAACACAACTCGCAAATACTCCATACAAAATAACATGTACAAGACTTCAACGCACATGCAAAATCTAAATGTGACTCTCACTGCGCGTACCTGCAGAGCCATATTCGTATCTGGGCAAGCCACACTTGGCAGGCATTCCATCTGTTAAAACTTTCACATATTCTTGAATAGTGCCTTGTAGCTGAAGGGAGAAAAACGACAAGCAAATGTCACTAAAGACAGGCTCAAATTAAGCCGGGTCTACAACTGACAAATATTTACTGTAAAAGGCCCAATGAGATGAAAATTTTTTTTATCTAAATGAAAAGCAGATCTAGCTTCACCTATTATACAGAAGCGGTAATCCGTATACATTTTGGCACAGTCTGAGCTTTCAAGCAAGTGCTGCCCTATGGCAAATTGCTTCGTACTGTTTTTGGATTTTGAAACCCAAAGTGGTTGTATCTGCTTTTCACTTGACCGTTCTAGAATTCGTCCACGTCAAAGCAAGAAAACCGTTTCTTTGTAGGCAAAAAGAATCTGTCTTTCCATTGGGCTTCTTCGGTTAACCATTTAGTTTCACGGACACTGATTGGTCAAAACAACACCAATCTGGCAGTCAGAATTCTGATTGGCTATGATGAAAACACAGCTTGGTATAAGTTTCATTGATTCCTTTTCAATTTAAATTCTGACGATTTTGTACTCTGGGGAGTGTCAGAAGAAAACAGCTTTTAAATACTATTCGCTTTTTCGTGAAGTTTTATTATTCTGTACCATCAACAAACGGAATTATACCTCTTTAAGAGAAGAGGATTTGAAATGATAAGTTTCTATAGATACTAGAGAAATAGAAATACCGTTGGCGACATACTATTTCTCTAGCATCCACTGAAATCAGAACTTTATGAATTAGAGTATCAGTTTATGTATGGGTGTAACAGCAGGTAAATGATCGAAAAAAACAGCCTAAAAATAGCAAAACATACATAAAAAATAAAATAACAACCATCACAATACAACAAAAAACATAGCATACAACATAACATGATTTCATAATGTACAAATGAACATATAGGGAGAAAAATTGCACTTATTAATACGTGGAAATATCTTAATTGGTATCAAAATTACGAAAGAACCATCGTACCAGATTCTTAACAATCTTGAGAAGCTCTTCGATGACAACTGCAATCCCTTGGTATCCAAGCAGCCTTACCATGCAACCAAAATGCTGATGCCCAACGAAGTTATAATACATCGAAAAGATTGTGTGGAATGCATTAGCCAATGTCTACCAGAGAAAAAGTAGAAGTTAAACAGCTTCAATGGAAAAATGCCTGTTGGAATACATGATGAGTAACGGGTACAAACTGACCGACATGACTTAGTTCACGTACTTAATTCCTCCCTCACTGCTGATGGAATTAGTATCGGCATACCACAATGAGGACGTAATTGCCGAGGCACTTTTGTTGTCTCATGTCAAAATGTCCCATGTCGGGTGTTACAAGCCAGAATTAGTTAGGTTGGCCGATGTTGGATGCCTATCATGAGTGTGTGCGAGCGTGCGTTTGCGTGTGCGTTTGTTTGCTTTTATGTGTGTATATGTGTGCGTTCATGCATGCGTTTGTATGTGTGCTTGTTTGCATGTGTGTGTCTGTGTGATCACGTTCACAGGTGGGTGTGTTTGTATGTTCGGATTCGTATCCTTCACTTCTCTTTTCAATACTAAGATTTTGCTACGGCAATCTTCTACGATTCCCTGGGCTGCAGTTAACATGTAGATATAACCTATTGTGACCCGGTCATTAGACTTCGAAAATTGTATATATCAGTAATATAAGGACGATAAGCGGTAACCCCCCAGAACAT
>JAAAKL020011937.1:0-13356 GCA_010016065.2 Carybdea cf. marsupialis auct. non (Linnaeus, 1758)
TTTATTATTTGATATTTGTATTGTTAAGGAGTATCGGATCTTCAAGAAATTATTGTGGGAAACAGTTTATCTTCATGCGTTTTCCATTGTATTTAAATCTATTACGCCTTTGCGGCCAGATTGTGGAGGAGGTTTACCTTTTTCCCTTCACGTTGCGTATAGGTCGTAACAACATCCATAAAGGCAACCCCGTATAGGAATGGGTAACGGTGCGAAGAAGAAGAAATGAGGAACAGTTGATTGTATATCTGAACTTTTAGCCCTACCATTGAAACTTCAGATGATACCTTTGTGAGGCTACGGCCAAATCGAGGCCTGAATCGCTAACCAGAAAGAACCGTATTCCGCAGAGGTGGATTTTGATGTGATGATTAGGGGTGTAAACAGCCTTCAGTCGATAGAATAACACACTACGGAACCGTGTACCCGATGGTAACTTTCTTTGTTTTTAAACGAGCAAATAGACATCCATACTGTCTAGTATAGAACTTGTTCGAGCGAGGTGTGTTTCGGAGCTACAAGTTGTGTCCAAAATCTCAAGATGACTATACTCAGTTCAGTATTATCCATATAAACTTATGGCTTGCAATGGACTAATTTAAGCACGTCAATCACAAAGGATGCTTGAATATAAGGATGACTTGGGGTCTTCGTGCCAACGTAAGACTTGAAAATTGCAAGATTGGCAAGATTACCTTTCTATTCAAGTCTTACCTTTCTGCGTGTGAACTTTTTCTGTCAGCGTAAGTCGTGGAAACTAAAGTCCTCAGAGAAATAAACCCCTGTTCTCTTTTATTAAGGTGATTTCCTAAATGAAAATATTATGCCAAACTGGTTTTAATGATTCGAATATCATGCGATCGTCGAATCATTCGATCAGTTTCTATTGCGAGTCGAGTCTCGATGCAACAGTAAGAACCTGTCGTCATCCCTTCTATAAGAAGCGACTGAGCTGCGACAGTATACCCATTAGAATACGATTAAGGAAGGAGTCTCAAGTCCCGTGTATCGGCCATAAGTATTGGTAAAAACATTTAATGCCGATAGTGAAGTAAACAGGACCTTTGAAATAAAGAAGTATCCAGATTCCTGAGAACATTCTCGTCTTCAAATATCAGAATGCACCACAAACCGTCTGACCAGTATTACCAGGTTGGGCCAGACATCGATGATCGGGCGCTTTTGAAACCGAAGTGCTAACCCTAAACTCATTGCATTTGACGTCATATAGGGCATTGAGAGCGACGCAGCACAAAAATTCACTTTTTCATACTAGTGCAACTTTGGGCGCCTTTCCGCACAGTTTAGGGCAACGAGACACATGGCAAGGCTGGCGATAATGCTTTTGACGCATCTTTTTTCTATGCTTTCTATCTGAAGGACCTCGCTGCATTCATCAATGCTCGTTTACTACCTTCGTGCTACCTTAAATGTTGATCAATTTTTACACTGTAATACCTCACACGAAACAATATCACACGGAAAATTACAACATTCAGGAAAACTCCGAAAGTTCAACACGGTTAAGGAACGGACAGTAATCGAATGTTATCGCCGCTGGTTTCATAACTGCTCAGTTTGGCTCCAGTCAAGTAAATATGTTCTGAACCCAACAAGACTCTCTGTAAAGTTAGTCAATGCACTTGTGAAAAACTCACAATACCCATATCACTCGGCAATGATTCAAATGGCGACAATTACAGGACGAAAATTGTAAAAGGAGTTGTCTAGCTAATGCCAAGCCTCTATAAATAGATGAATTTATGTCTGTATAGATGTTAACGTCTAAATTTGAGGCGCTGATTAGTCACAGACCATGTTCAAGGCGATAGAACCATTGTATCTATCAAAGTAAGGCGCAACAAGATGATCATTTCAACGCAGCCAAGAATCTCACGCCGCACGGAACCGCGATTGCGCACAAATCAGCCCTTTCAGCCAGGATGACGTCATCACTGTCACAGTCAGCCACAGTTCCATTTTCTACTTTTGTGAACTTTCACGTGCATTTTACACTTTCTTTAGCAATGTTCAGACAACAAAACTGACTAGCATATGCATTTCGTGAATAGAAAACAACTAATTAATAAAACCGTTAAAAAGTTAAGGTATTAAAATGGCTGATAACAGCAACAAGAACTACCCATAAATCTGTCTACACTAAAACAATTTGCTAAATAAACATGACTATCAAGTACAAACTTATTAACCTGAAATAACTATTGAAATACGTTACAACTAACTAGATATGTCCATTAAATAGGAAGATAACAATAGCTCCATCCTCGCTGAAAAAGTAGGGTAACAAGTCTGGAAATTGCTTAAAATTAAAGGACTCCAGTTGTTCGTCGGAGACGAAAGGTTTTAATTGAAATTTCGATTAAAACTGAACCGACACAAACCTTTGTAAGAATTTAAGACTGAATCTAGTTGGGAGTTGTATAAGTAGGAAAAAAATCAGCTTGAAAGGTAAGGGGTAGGGAAACTGGGTCAACACTTCGAATAATTCAACTAATTGAGGATCATACTGGAAGAATGCTATACAGCATGCTATCATATTGTCATCATCTCCAAAGGTCTAAAAACTCAATTTATACTCTCCTACTCTATAAAACGCTAAAAACTGAGTGGGATTCAAACACTGAGAGCCGTTTATATTCCACAGAAAAATACAAAAATTTCCTTTAAAATCGCACACCCCTACTGTAATAAACGTCTAAAACACGAGGGAGGGCCCAGCATTCCTTACGGCGTTAAAGGGACTGGTAACTAACGACGGACATTACGTCACTAAAAGTTATGTAATATACATTATTAGCTTTGTACATTGGCTTTTGGTAAATCTGGTGATGGGAAAAGGCACAGCAGGTTAAACGTCTTGCTTATCACGGTAGGAGTACGCCCCCAAATGCAGATAGTCTTCTCTCTACACGTGTTATCCTACACTTGCCTTCAGTACCAACATGCTACACGTGTTATCTTACATCTACCTCAAGCAAACAACCACAAACTAGTTACGTCAGTTCAAGTAATTCGTATTGTCGCGAGCTGTGAAATAATAACTCCCTTCCTGAAGTTGTATTTACTTTAAATAGCATCCATCAACGAACGTACGAAGCATATGCAACGATTTGAGAACGAAATTCCACGTATTCCAGAAGAGTACCCCAGATTAACACCAACGGGTGCCCAATTTTGCTCAATGTGTTAGACTTTCTCCTCGGCATCACCTTGGTTAAATGGAACTTGCTCTTCTTCTGTAGCTTCGGTCTAGGTTAAAAATTAAAAAAAGAATGCTACTCTTCCGTCCTTAATTGTAGGGGAGCCGAATATGCGGTAGGGTTTGGTATCTTTTCAAATTTTCATAAAATAGAGGGTCATGATAAAGTGCTATTGGGTTTTTTTTGTGATATTTGCTAGGATTTTCAGCCATTCTAGTTTTTTTCATGAAGATATCATAAAATGTGGGGGGAGGGGGGTCACTATTACATGAAGTCGGGGTTGAAAATTTTGAAAAATTGCAATTTGAACCCCCTCCCTACAATTAGACTTCGAAGAGTACTAAACTAGTTCTGTTTAACCACTGTCTAAATCTAGTAAAAGGAACGAGCGCTGCAAGGTTTCCAACGGTTTCAAAACCAAATTTAAGAAATCTGACTCTTTGAGGTTTTGGTTGGTTACAAGACAAAGGAAGCATCATTATAGACACGAATTTTGGCTCCTTTCAGAATCTTTTTGGGTTTTGTGCCACATGTTTGTTTCGCCTGTTTTGGTCTTGTTTGCTCATGATGTGTCATGAAAGAGTTACCTTACTGTATGGTTCACGTCGCACACCAAGGTTCAATGTCCAGCAACCATACTTATTTTTGCTGTGTTTATAGAATTTTGAGAGGGGCGCACAGAGCCACACTGGTCTTAAACCGACATGGTCCATTAAAAGTTTTGTTTCATCGAATTATAAACCTACAAAAAAGGAGTCGCCCATAACACACCGCTATCCTTCTCCAGTGAAACCATGTTGCTGATAAACGAGTTGAGACTACTGCCCATAAATTGTATCCGTTACTCAATGCATGCCATCTTCTTTAATGACTTGGCCATGCCATCTTCTTTAATGACTTGGCCATGCCATCTTCTTTAATGACTTGGCCACGCCATCTTCTTTAATGACTTGGCCATGCCATCTTCTTTAATGACTTGACCATGCCATCTTCTTTAATGACTTGGCTATAATTCGTTGTAAACGTAAGCACGGAGCCAGCCCAATCCGTGGTGACGTACGGGATAGAGAGGAATACTGGTATCCACCGCCCATGGCTGGGCTAAAAGTGCTGGTGCTGTTACAGTTACTTCTTTTGGAGATAGGCCCCTCTGATTACAGCTTTTCCTAAATTGAACATACTTTATAAAACACCCCTAAAGGGCAACGAAAACAAAAGCAAAATCAGAAACGGAAGTGGGCCAAACGTATGTGTTAGCGGAAAATGTCATACTTTTACCCACAGAAACCCTTTGGCTTCGTACCTGTGTAAGTGATTCCACGTGTCTGAGATGTTGAAGAGAATAAATACTGACAATGTTACCTACAACAGTATTTCTTTGAACTAGCATGCGGGGAACTGATTTTTAAAAAACCACCGTTTAAATGTTCTAGCGAGAAAATAGTCAACGTAAAGAACAAGCAAAACTGTACCACAACAAAAGAACGATCAAATTTAATCCTTGACGTAGGGGTTTGTTCTTGTCTGATAAAAAAGGGTTACCTACTCATTCATCAATGTACACGTCCCGAGTTTACGCTGCCCTTTAAGATAGCTCTCAGACATCCCTAAAGACACGAACAATACATACATGAACCGTACGGTTCGACTGTGCTCCGACAGTAATCTTTGCCGTTGCGCATCCTTAAAACCTGATAGGTCAAAATTACTTCACTGCACAAGAGCAGCGAGAGTTCGAGTGCTTGGATCGAGTGCGAGGCTTGGATCTGACTACCAGTTGACCTAAGAAATTATAAGAAAGCGCCTGTGTTGACAACCCCTGGTTTCGTGCCATGTTCTTTCGTCACAAGCTAAAAACTGTCACAGAAGATGACTAGCGAAATTACAGAGTATGCAGATAATGTGGTAACAAAATGATATTTTGAAAGAAACTCACCGGTACTTCCCAGTACTCCTCGTCATCAAATAGTGAGCTCTTTCCAGGGGAATCGACATATTTAACAATGAAACCTGGGGGAATAAAACAAAAAACCAAGGCTTGTAATTTACACTGGTTCAATAAAGTTACTAGGCCGGCTCCCTGCGACTACTGCAGCAAACATTCGGAAGGTGGATGTTTGCGGGGCTAACTAGTAACGATAGCATAATTTAATAATCCGTCCTCTCGTAATCTGTTCTGGTACTCCTGTCCTAGAGTACCTCTCTTGTCCACCTTCTGTGTACCACCTTTATCTACCTTCTGTGTACCACCTTTATCCACATTCTGCGTACTATCCTAGTCCGCATTACACATGTGTTTCATCCTAGTAAACTTCCCGCATGCCCCTTGCGTCCAACTTATGTGTGCCTATCAAATCCGTCCCACATTACTCCTATAGCGAAAGCGCCTCATCTTCTTTCCAAAACCAACCTCCGGATATTTTGAAACAAAATATATCAAATCGAATTCTCACTTTATGTGAGGCATTGCAAGCTGATTTCTGAGACTTAATGCTCAAGAGTGATTCAGGCAACGCGATAAATGACCACAGGTTGCTACCACTGAAGCTTTGAAAGCTGCAGATAGTCCAGGCTACACAAATTGTGAGTTGGAGAGCTGGCAAAGTGGTGATAGAGAAACTTCCGTAATATTCTCGACAGTTTTGGTAGCAGCTATTTATGAAAACAAATTTAGTTCTACATTATACAATCATACATTTAATTTAGGAATCAAATTGAACAACGTAAAACTATTTACCTGTGATAAGACCTCCCACTACTGCGATGGCAAGGGTTACAAACACGGCAGCAATCTGGAACCCGGCTTGTTTACCTGCCGTTCGGTCACTTCCACCAGTTGGGACGGTGTAGTTCATTGAAAGAATCATAAATTTCGGAGATCCAGCTGGAGGGGCACGTGCAGGCCAAATAGAGAACAAGCTTAAAGAAAGATAAGCAAACCACAGTTTATCAGGTAAAAGGGCACAAATATGTTGCTCACAAAATACACGTTCACTTTTTACAATATCTTCACTTCAAATAACGGTTTAAATTCTATCACTGTAAGTGCTTCGTCAACCTGCAGCTTGACATTGATATAATGTACCTCCAGTGGTCAGAAATCTCTTGACATTTTGTTCATTTTGTTTCTAGGAATCGAACTGCATCGTTAATTTTGGTCTCGCGTACAGTTTTCCGTAGTTATGCATGATTCTTTTACGAAATTTTTCCAGAACGAGGCAATTTTTGACATCATAAGGAACAGGGAAGTTCAGTTGTTGATTCAATACGAGGCAAACATGTCAGCGGCCAGTAGTGTAGTTTTGAGCTCTATTACACGGCTTTACATGAAATACACTAAACGTACGGCAAAAAGAATAAACAGAGGCTTTTCAGGTCAGTACAATAGAAAAATACCAAAATAGTTCTGATCACTAGAAGTACACTTTTGAGTTAGCGGTACAGAGTTTTCACAAAGGTACAAAAGGTCGGTTTCACCTTGTGAGCGCCTTGTGACCAAACTTTGATTGTTTGTAGATGGATACGTGTAACCTTGAGCATTGTTAATTGTTTTTCTCCTCATTTTGTGTATCTGCAGTCTACCCTCCTCTGCAACACAAGTTACGACGTAACAGTTGCGAAAAATATGCAGGGTAAATAACTAACCCGATAACAGAAGAGATAAACAACATTCGTACTCTGAAACATTTGACGAACTTTTACAAAGCGAGGTAGAGCATGTAAACGACGTTAAGGCTCACAAATCACAACGGCAGCACACTTTCGGTCTGTGCTACTGCACTGTGCTTTTTAGTCTAATTTTCAGTAATCCCATGAAACATACCAACAGCAATGTATACATCCTCTTAAGTCCTTGCACCGCCTGTGTTCAAGAGTCCTTAGACAACGGGAAGAGGGAGGGGGCACGCAAACACCCACACCACGTTTCTCTTTGCAGTATTTTGTTTCAATCGTATTGTGCATGTCTGAATGCGCCAGTAAAAACCTCAAACTAGATATAGTCTCTGTGTGCTTATCGACCTAATGAATTTGGCCGACAAACTGAAAATTATACTTACAAATGATCAAGCGACATGTTAAGAATTTTACAGCATGCTAAATACGTAGATATCATAAGAGAAGCAGATGTACATAGTGGAACTAGTTCTATGTCTTACGTTTAGCTTCGTTCTTCTTCTGAGGCATAATTGAAGGTTTGACTTGAACGTCGAGTACAAATTTAGGTGTACAACCAGAGGCGAAATGTGAGCACTTGTCATATTATTTTTGGGGTATTCAAAGCTCTACTTATAAGCTTTTAGATCGTCCCCAGTCCCCCTCTGTCACGCTTAATTCTTAGTAAAAGGCAGACGAGGCTCCGGCATACCGTTAACGATTTTACACATGGTACGAGCAGATCTTGAAATATCCCCACCATTCGGTTTTCGCCGGCCAAGACGTACTTGACTATGTTAAATTACGCTTCGAACGTGACGGTTCACATTAGAAGAAACCAGTATGTGATAGAAAAAACAATAAGCAAATTAATCCGATTTATAGTTTCATGGAGTCAAGTACGTCCAGAGGCCCCTCTACATCACACATCAGGTCAAAACGTTTACCTGCCGTACCAGATAAGCAAATTCGTAATCCTTGTATAAGGAATACACCGATCAAACTAAATCTGAACCCACAAAAATGCAGTCATGACCCTTACCCACCTGTATCAAATGAAAATCCTGCTTTCTAAGTAACTGTAAAAACTTACTAAAAATACCTCAAAACAGATTCTTTTATGACGTTAATCGTTCACGACTTACTCATTTCCATACAAAGGCAACGGAGCTACAGCTGCCGCAATGCAACCTCCAATTCCAGCCATCAATCCAGGCATTCCATGCAAGTTGTTTACACCGCATGTATCATGGATTTTCAAACGGTTTGCCAAAAATGGTGTGACGTATGCATATCCGAGAACACTGATGACAGCTGCGATCATCCCAATAAGAATGGCACCCCATGGCTTCAGCATCATGTCTGCCATGGTACCAACTGCCACACCACCTGCAAGAGTTGCATTTTGAACGTGTACCTATTTTAGGAGAGCAACAAATTATTCTACCATCAATTCCTGTCCGACAAGTGAAATCCGACACTTAAACAAATTTTAAAAGTTTACCAGTAAATTCGAGTATCGGTTCGTTTGTCAGTGATTATTGTTTCAAGGTCTGCCATGACTGCAGACTTTCAAATTTTTGGTCAACAGAAAATTTATGCTTCTGCATTCACCCTATCATTTTTATAAATAATGCGGAGAGAAAGCTATGTCGTCACAAATCAAAAGTTTTAGAAATAGTACAATTTGACTCTAGATATTAAAAGGCAACTTTGAAATATGCCGTTTCCCAAAATACCAACCATATAGTGTATATAGTGTTTAAACTAGAGGTGTTTGAATCTGAAAAATCTGCGCTCAAAACTCCTTGGTTCTTTACGCTAGGAGCCAGCATCAAATAAAAAGGTTTTGTTCGAGAGATTTAAAACTTTGTAAGTTAATATCTCGGTGTTGGAAAAGGGCAACACTCTCAATATCGGCCAGTGAAGTTCTTACTAAAAGGGCAACATGAAGATCGAGGTTTTTTCCATAATTCAAACATTTCCAAACTCGTGACGTCACAATTTCCCTCTGCATTGATATGGCTTACACAAGAGTTAGTTTTTCTCCTTCAGAAATGTGAGCGGTAATGAAAATGGTAGTAAAAAAGGAATGCATGTAAAATACGGCTAGATTGAGTACGAGAAAAACGCTAATTGCTGACTGTCTATTGGTAGAAGTAGGCGCTATGGCCAGAAATCGTATACTCAGAGAATCACCAAAATGGGCGCGTTCAGTCTTAGGTTGTTGTATTATATCATTAGAACAGACGATAATACACACCGATAACCACATGTACCATGAAACATGGTAATTGCAATTCAAAGGAAAAAATTACAGAACTACCATGATCTCACTTTAAGACACGGACGAACAAAAGTTACGTCACGGATATGGTTTGGCTGAATAATATGAGATGGGATGGGATGGGATGGGATGGGATGGGATGGGATGGGATTGAATAGGATCGGATGGAATTGGATGGGATTGGGTAGGAAAAGATGGGATACGGTACGGTACGGTACGGTACGGTGCGCTGCGATGCGATGCGACGGGATATGGCATGATAGGGTAGGATAGGATATGGACTGGTGCACTGACGGATGATCTGACAGGTAACAGAAGTACTACATGAAGCAAATTCCAATAAGTTAAGAAAAAAGCCAATCATTTACCAGCATTAAAATACTAAAAACAATATCCATACTACGACAGCATCTTACCATATTGACTTTGTATTTCTTGTTGACAAGCGGCGACATCACGAAAGTCATTATACAACAAGCAGCCAATGAAAAGTAAGTATTGATGACTGCCCGGTTCTGCTGAGTACTGG
Source organism: Carybdea cf. marsupialis auct. non (Linnaeus, 1758) (assembly GCA_010016065.2). NCBI lineage: Eukaryota > Metazoa > Cnidaria > Cubozoa > Carybdeida > Carybdeidae > Carybdea > Carybdea cf. marsupialis auct. non (Linnaeus, 1758). The sequence continues at coordinate 9,692 of JAAAKL020011937.1, forward strand.
GTCCTAGAAGTCCACCATTGAAGCTCGGCCAGAACATCCAGAGGAACACCGTTCCTGAGTTGAAGAAAAAGGCAAAGGATATCCAAAACTTACTATGATACAGAGCATCGATAACTGCATGAAAAGACTTCCATAACTAAAGCAAACTTACTTAAAATATTATCTCAAGAGGCAGAACATGGCATGCCAACCTCCATACGAACAGACCACTGCCCAACAATTCTATTACCGTTTATGACAAACGCGCTTTGACTTCTAATCTCTAATAAAGACTGCATTGAATTCCCAATGTTTCCAACAGCGAAAAAGTGTAGTCACGAGTACTGGCCACCATTAGTTAATTGAGCGCTGGAAGATCCGCCATGTTACGTAACATTGTTTGTGAACTTTGTTTCATCAGGACTGAGATGGCGTCCAGCGTCTGACCTCACTTTGACAAGGGCAATGGTCGGTCCAGTGTCTTTGATAAGTGGCCCGCAATCACCTTCGTTCGGCGGTCCTCCGACCACAAATGATGGGAAAAGAAAAGCAGCTGCCCTAGCGAGTTTGGACGATCAGTATAGCACTCCTCTGCCACTTGAGATACTTCACAGCAGTAAACGTTCATACAACGCATCTACCAGCGATACTATAAGAACAGGGCTTGCAGAAATCATATACGGTTCCTAGTCGATTTCCTGCCACAAATGTGCTGTGGACCATAACTGATTTTAACGCTTGCTGACTTAAAATACAATACCTTTTAGACAGATACCTATATTTTTATATCTTGTTTATGGTTCCCCAACTGCGTGTTCGTAATTATCAGCGTCCCAAGTCCAAATACAATAATAGCATCTACACTGCATTTCACGTGTTTCAATCAATAAATGTCAGTTTCCTTACGATTTCAAGTTTATGGGACGTTGGTTTAGTTTGGGCTATTTGGAGGGCTGGTTCTTAAATGTCGTAGAAGGGGGCAGGGGCAACAGGGGCCTTAATATAAATTGCTGTGTTTTAGTCAATATAGAAACTGCAGATAAGAAGTCGACTTCCAGCAATTGTTTGGTTTTGTTCTATGTGCTGATGACTAATGGAAAAATTCGAAGATTTGCTTAAACAGAACATTTTCCTTACATCGCAAGGATTCAGTTTCAAGTAGCTAACCACAAAACATGTCCAATTTAAATTCGTTGTTGGCTCTTCCGCTGACCTTCTTCACCTCTGTCAAAAATCGTCTCGTGATACCACAACCACTGACGTCCTCATCATCGCCATCATCGTCATCGTCATGAACAACGTAATCCTCACCGCACAATTACCAACATCGACACTGATCTTCATCATCCCGATGACCACCACTACCATTATCGTTGTCATAACCATTATCATAATAATAAAAATAATAATAAATATCACCATCATCAACATCATAACAAAGATCATGATTATCATCAGTATCATCACCAACATCGTCATCATCGTCATCGTTATTATCCAATCAGTTGTTATCATCATTATTATTATTACCATTTGTCATTAATTTCCCTAGCTGCAGACCTTAAACCATGTCATTTTGAGCAGACTGTTCAGTTCTTAAGATTCGTAGTAACTCGATCTATAATTACCGAAGTGACACTTTCGCGTCTTTCTAGCTCCATATGTTTAGATTCAAAGGGTACTTTCCAATTTGAAAACGACACAAACTGCAAATGTCTCATCCCTTTACTTCCTCTATAACTGTTTAGCCACCTCCATTTTCCGAATCGTGGTTCCTGAATCATCACGTGTCATTGCCCTTCTAAATTACTCGAGGTTAATAACATTTATAAGAGAATTCTTTATATCGAATTCTGTCGTGTTTGTAGGTTCATGTCTATAGTTCACTGGCTAACACGACGCAGCACTAAACTTTGCAAAACCATTTATCATCAAGACTACCCCAATCTTCAGTTTAAGCGCCCTGGGCTCTTATTTCTCAGAACAAGACGTTTTGGGTGGGTACTTATTCGGACAGGGTGCTTATAAAGAAAACAAAAGGACCTACACTTTTCTTAAACATACATTATCTTTCTATAGAGCCAGTTGAAATGTATTGCTCTAATAAATCAATCAGTATATCGTCATTGTCCTCTACAGTATCGTCATTGTCCTCTACAGTATCGTCATCTAAAAGAGAAAACCCCCGGAGCGGCTGCATCCACGTCTTCGCTGCGCATGATTTTGGAGAATTGCTTATTATCAGGCCTTGTTTGTATTAGGAGCTCATTCCGACCTGGGCGCTTAAGTGAGTCCTGGGCGCTTAATCGAGTCCTGGGCACTTAATCGAGTCCTGGGCGCTTAATTGAGTCCTGGGCGCTTAATTGAGTCCTGGGCGCTCAATTGAGTCCTGGGCGTTGAGTCGGTAATTTACGATGCCCTTTTTAAACGTTTTTTCAAGGTTACTGACGGAAAACGGAAACCACACAAAGCACACAAGGACCGTAATCTGAAAGGTAATAAAAGGGTTAGTTTTGTTTATGATAAAAAATACTGATCTGCGTCTATCACGTTGTCTACTAGAATCGATCTGTTAATAATTTTACAATTTCCTGTGTTGTTATACGCCCTAATCTCTATAATCAATACGAGAGGTTTAATCAGGTGTTTAGGAACTTCTTTCAGCGTGTGTACAGTAAAATCTCCATATTGCGAATCCAGTTATCTTCATAAAAGGAAGAAAAATAGATTTTCCTTTCTTTCATATATTCTCAAGTCTTATCAAGCTTCCCTGTAGAACATAACCTTCCAACGAAATCTTGCTTCGAAGAACCACATTTTCCTTACCGTCATGAAAGCAAAAATAGATACAACAAACTCAGTACTCCGAACCTAGCTCAAAACAGGGGCCAAACTAGCATAAATCCCTTGCTATGTTTTCTTTACATATATGTGCTCGTACATATATATACAGTCGACATCTCCAACCTCGAAAATCCAAGGGACTGCACGAATTGTTCAGGTCAACGAAAGATCGGGATGTCCGACTTGAATGAAATGAAAATAAAATGCACCCTTTTTCACCTCCCCGTACCTGTCATTCAATGCTACACTCGTTTCCAAAAGTGGAAACTAATTAGCGATACAAGAAATGTTGCATTAACTGTCATTACTAAAAATACAAACCGTGTTATACCTACAGCATTTTTTTTCTTCCAAACACCTGAAGATTCAAACTTTTGTTTTGTTCTCGTTTTACATTTCCTTTCGACGCGGTCCCCCCACAGTGGTGCATTGTCCATGTCAACGTAAACTTCGATCATGTCTTATAGCAACAGATATTATTTGAATGCATATACATTGATGATTCAAAATATTCGATATGACTATCCTTCGATATAGCGAGCTGCTTCCTATATCCTCAGGTTTCATTATATCGGGCGTCTACTGTACTTTAGTTCTGATTTGCATTCACTTGTCTTTCCCTGGGTTTTAGAAATAAATTCCATGCTATTCCCTGGGCAGACCATTCCTAACTTCAGATATATATCTTTTTAAAAAATAAGAACATTTTTATGAGTAGTATCACCCAAGCAAAAATTGTCGATGTGAAACAATACTTTGGAAATCAATTTCATGATATGACAAATGTGAAATAAAACATAGGCCAAAGGTACAAGGTTCCTCCAAGACTACAAAAAATATTT
>JAAAKL020011938.1:0-13355 GCA_010016065.2 Carybdea cf. marsupialis auct. non (Linnaeus, 1758)
TACTACTACTACTACTACTACTACTACTAGTACTACTACTACTACTACTACTACTACTACTACTACTACTACTACTATTACTACTACTGTTACTACTACTATTACTACTACTACTACTACAACTACGACTACTATTACTACTACTACTACTACTACTACTACGACTACTATTACTACTACTACTACTACTACTACTACAACTACCACTATTACTACTACTACTACTACTACTACTACTACTACTACTACTACTACTACTACTACTGCGACTACTAGTAAGATAGATATGCAAACTGCAGTGTTGTAATGCAGCCAACACCGGTAGGTCATCAGCAGCACACCAGGCTTCACTGGTGTTTTCGTCATTTAAGTACTGCACATCTCCATCTGGCTGGCCCGTACTGCATCAGGGTAACCCTACTCATACACAAGAAAGCGACAACCCCCACAAAAAGGCCTAACGAAAATCCCCCAACAACATTCACTGCTACAATAATGAAATGGGACAAACCGTAACTCTTATCCACCGTATCTATGGACATCACTGCGTACCAGAAGGACTCAGCTTTCCCACAATCCAGGCTGAACCAACTCCAGCAGCAGAACAAGCACGCTGACACCATACTCCCAAGTTTTGGCCTCTTCACCCTAGTGCTTGAAACAGTCTTCTCAGAGTCCAACCGGCAAATCCCCTGCACCCGACCTCCACTGTGAATAACTTGAATCACCACCCAGCACGCTCACAATCCTCCTTCACTTTTACCATACTGATGCAGCTTCATCTTCCTTGCCTCCTCCAACTTTGTCTCCCAAGGAATAGTCAACGCCATGATCAACAACATCTTTAATGACACCATGATCACCATGCCACGCCGCTGATTGGTTATCACAATAGAGTGAGGTATGGTCTTATTTCCCTCATCAACAAACACCTGCCAATCACGCGCAGCTGATAAGGTGCAGCTCACACTGTAACTTATTGCCCCTTTCTTTGGATCCTTTCCCTCTCTTACAAATCTAATGCCAATAGGCGTCGTAGATCTTTTCTTCGCTTATTGTTTGAACGCTACACGAGCTCCTTCTGCCAATTCAAGCAGAACATGATTTGGCCGCCATGTATAAGCTCATAGCAAGTGCTGACAAGGCGATAGCACATTTTCAAGACATCCTATAGCCATCCGACACAATCTACATAATTCGTCTCGCTGAATTACCCACCACTTCAGGTTCATGGTGATGGAAGAACGTCTAATGGGGCACAACTCATAAGCCGAGTCGTTCCGGCAGACATGGCCAGCAATAGGCTCCAGCAAATTCTTGTTGGTCAAAGTCCTCCCACCGAATCCATGCTCCTTGCACTCCTTTTGAGCAGCTCTACTGAGCCTGAGTTCTTTCTCCGTGTCCTATGCAGCCTGTACCACTAGCTCTCTTTGACCTTTCCTACCTTTGAGCTATAGAAATTTCTAGGAGCTGTCCAACCTAGAGCATAATTCCCAATTTTTGGATTACCACTGATCTCACACCACTTCACTTCCGCCAGGGCTTCATCAATAGCATCCTAAGCCTTCCACTTCCGACCTGTCGGAATCAATGGTCTCACTTGCGAAATTAAAGAGTCTGGGGACTCACGCATCATCATCAACAAACGTACCTTTCCTGCGTTGAACTCTTCAACCAAGAACACCAGTGATAAGCGTAGCTTTCCCGATTCACGATACAGGGCTGTATCTGACAATATCCGCGTGCTCCTAATCACTTGCGAAAATGAATGTCGAGAAACTGCTGTATTCTCTCAAACTCTTGTCATTGCCACCTCATACACCAGTAGCTGCCAGAGCAATCTTGGGAAGAGGCCAAACTGGCAACACCAAACATTTGCCTTACCAGGGATGAGAGCTTCGTCAACTACCTTCATCCATCTCTTCAGTTGCTCATGGATCTACACCCCTCGGTGCTTATCTGTTAGACCACTTGAATACCAAAGAGCTTAAACTTTTCGCACCTTGCACAGAGACCTGCGGTATATCCTCTCCGCCAATACGGAACCTCTTTTTCACTACCTTACCCTTCCTTATGGATAAACTTCTGCTTCTCTTTGGCTTAAGACACATCCTGGTGCATGACACACAAGTTCGCCAAGCTTTCCGCAATCCGACTTCTACTTGCAATTCCTCACTGGATATCAACGTAAGGTCATCCATAAATGTTTTTACCGATGGAGCCACAGCTGCTTCCAGGCTCAGCCTTTGTACCAACCGCAGGACCGTCGACAGGGGGGAAGGCGGGATTGGAGGCCTGGGGCACGGGTCCCAAAGGCACTATGAATACTCTGCCAACCGAATCACATCTCGTGTGATCAACTCCATTCCGATAATAATTAAGAGGAGTTTCGCCTTTCGTCTTGAAACTCATCTTCGTTCCTCTTTTACATACTTTTTTTCTCTTATCTTCCTCCTTTCTCATCAAATTTAGGCCTAAAAAGTTAGATTGAAGGCTGGCGTATATGACTGGCACATGGTGCTCATATTAGAGGGTCCTTAGCGCCCGATGATTACTTGTAATTCCCAGGAATCTTGATTTCTAATAGGGAAAACTTAAAATAAACAGGTAATTCAGTTCGCCACAAAGTACAAGACTTGATCAAAATAGTTCAAAATGTGTTTCTTACTGAAAAGAAGTAATGTCAATATACTAATTCTCGTTATGTTTATGAATTCAGCAAATTGAGAAAAGCCCGCCAAGAAAACTTAGAAGGGGCAGCGAATTTTGATAGAAAATAATTCTAAACCCCCTACTAATTTTACTTTCTGATGATTATAGTGATAGTGATTTCGAACGGAAGCATACAGTAATATACATATCGCCTTAAGATGATGTCTTCCACAATTTTTCCGTAGATTTGGTATTTCCAGCTGACGAAGAGGCTCTGTCAACCACGGCTGTTGGTATCATTGACCGGATACTAACTATCTCGGTGTATGATCGACCAACAATAAAAGGTATGCTTGTGACATAGCACCCAAGAAGTTAATATTAACGTTTGCCAGCAAGCTAGGACAAGGGTGGGCAACTGCACAGATTGACAGGGCTCATATTGCTGCAAACAAATGGCTCAACATATTATGTTTAATTCGATTGTGTGAACATAAGCGGTAAGGGTGATGGCAAATTATGTTCGTAAGAAGATTGGAAGTCACGAGTGACATAGATGGCAAAACGGTGGCAAAACAGGGCGTGACTATATATCTCCCACGACTGCCTAGGACCATTTTACTTTGAACGTTTTTGTTATTAGTCAGTGGAAGGAGTAAACGTTTAATCCGGAATACGGTCAGTATTTATTTCTTTGCGAAGCCGTTCGTGATAGTAGGTCTTTGTAAAAAGCAGGCTGAATCTTTGATTTATGACGAAAGACATCAATGAACGAGAATCCATAGACTGAAAGCCTAAAGATTGTAATGGTACTAACAACTCTGGGTGAATTTTATCTAAATTTGGCCTTAGCAACGTTTATGCTGCCAAATGTAGAGAAAAAAGCTTGTGTTGCTTGTGAAATTTACTAGGTAAAGGAAGTTAACAGTTACTTACGATGCTTCTGAAATTAACTGGTTAAAGGAACTTGACAGTTACTTATGTAGCTTGTGAAATTAATTGGTTAAAAGATCATGACAGTTACTTGTGAAATTTAATTGGGAAAATAACTTGGAAGTGTACTTATGTTGCTTATAAAATTCGGCCATAGCAACGTTTAAGCTGCCAAATTTAGATCAAAGAGCTTGTGTTGCTTGTGAAATTTACTAGTTAAAGGCACTTGATAGTTACTTATGCTTGTGAAAGTTACTTGTGAAAATAACTTGAAGTTTACTTGTGTTGCTTATAAAATACATTGCTCGAAATATTCCGTAGACATCAAGCAAGATCCATTTTTTTCATCGATCGATTGGGACCGTCTTCACAAGACTGATCCTCCGTTTGTTCCAACTCCACACGATGCACTGGATACATTTTACTTTGAAGGTAGGAAAGTCGTTCGCCTCTCTTTACCAACGGCAATACTTTTTCGTCAATTAAACCCATTCAAAATATACTATGTAGACGATTTTTATCAGCAATTTAAGCTTGGGTCGGATCTCGAGTTACACAATTTTAACACTGGAAACAGTACTGTAAGGTGTTTACTGCTTGTTTATGGTTCATTTTGGATTAATTGATTGAGCAAACAATGAAGTAAATAATTAAGGTTCATTTTGGGATAAGTAAGTGCTAAAAAAGTTCTCTTTGAGCAACTCATATGATGCCAAATAACATAAATTAACTTAGAACACAACAACATTCGTTGCATGGTAACTGATCAACATCGTTCATTTTTCATCCATTTTTATACGTTTTACTAAGCAATATGCTAATTACAAGCTTCAAATGCTTATGTTGCGACTAAACAGAGTTGAGCATTGAAAAACGAGGCCTGATTGTTTTTTGTTACCTGGCATTCAGTAGCTCATAATGATTGGAACATCGTATTATTGGGTAAAATATCTCCTAATCACCTTCATTACTACACCTAAAATTAAAACAAGGGTATGTGGAGTGAGGACGTCACGATTTTGAACATTTTTGAAATATTGAAAAAATTACTCAATTTTCATGTTGCCTTATTAGTAAGAACGCAAAGGTCAAAATTAACAGTTTTGCCCTTTCCCAACACCGACATATCAGCTTTTAAAGTTTTTAATCTCTCGAACAAAACCTTATTATTTGACGCTGGTTCCTAACTTAAGGAAGCAAGGAATATAAACAGAGTTTGGAAATTTTTGAGATTCAAACATTATAGACTGCAGGTGTCATATTTTGGGAAGAGCCAGGGCGATCTAAATAACAGGCCTCATCAACATGCAGCCGGAGTCCAGAGCTGGAGGCCATCCAAAATGTTACCCTAACAAATGAGCAAAAAATATTCGAAAACGCCTGCATAATTAAGTAGAACAATAGACGTTCAAATTAGAAACCATCCTCCAAATCAAGATTATAATAGTAGTAGACTTTGAATCTGAACGCCAAACGGTCATATTCCGAGTGAAGTAATGAGTGTTGGGGTACCTCAGTATCGATAAATTGCCATGGAACATGAGTCAACTATTATTACTGATAGAAAGGGGAAGCTCGTCTGATGATCAGTCACATAAAACAGGATAAAATGGTAACTGTAAGACTTGTAAGGAGCTTTGATATTGTCTTGTTGCACATGAATCACGCACGGACCGTAAAGAAGTTAAATGATTCTATAGGTTTCAAGAGCTAATCAGGTAAGTTTATTTAGATCGCCCTGGAAAGAGCCTATTCCAGTGTTGCCTTGAAAAATCTACTGACAGGTTCCGTGAAGCGGATCGGGTAGTTTGACAGGCGTACCTTACGATTGTTTCAGCATTCGTGGCCACAGTAAAATGCATGACGTCTGATATATGCCAGATCTTTATTTCTGGACTCGAAACAAAGTTACTTTCTTCGGAATTTTATTGCTTAACTTGAGATTTCAATGGTTATACTTTAAAATGAAGTATTACGAGACAGATACAAGCACGCAAGATGTAATAAGAAGATTCGTTCATTACAAATAGGTATAGTATCTCCTTGACGACCAAGTGGCCTGGAACCAAGACGGTTTCTGAAATGGCTGTTTTGGCCATTCAGTGTCTAATTCCAACCGTACCAAACGAGAGCACGTTTGGGGGACAAAAATTGGATCACCAAGAACATGTATGACTACATGAAATTTGAAAAGAAACTAATGTTAAATTTGTTCAGAAGTGGCAGCAAAGGCGTCCTATTACATCTTTAATGGTTGGGCCGGGAAGACAATGCATCTCCATAGCGCAGTAATTTTCATGTGATCATTCCGTAGTTTCGTTTTATATTTGTTTTATTGACTCATTGATACCCTTATCCTGCTGACCCATGCACCATGCAACGAAAATACAGAATGCTGCTGTAATGTTTGATTACCAATCAAAGCATCAGCTTACAAGAGTATTTTCATTATTGTAACTCAGACGTTGAGAAACAAGATAACTGGGAAAATTTTGTTGTTGTTATTTTTATTATTATTATTATTATTATTATTATTATTATTATTATTATTTATTGTAACTGAGCATAAACTATAAATTGAAGTTGAAAAATATAATAGTGTTATGACGGAATATTTAAAACAGGATTTTCTCAGAGTGTTATTAAATACACATATCAGTTCCTAAAGAAGTTACAAACATCCTTGAATTTGCAGCAACGTTTTGCAATCGTCTCATCTCCTAGAATTTCTTCGCGAGGGTGTTCTACTTTTTCCCCAGATGAATCCTGTTCATTGGCCAGTGTCTGGCGAAAACGTTGAGCACACTCGACGCAATCTTCAACGATACTGTGTAAATACTATCTCTTTTTAAATTATAGTGGAATGAAACCTATATATAAATTTTGGGATGCACGTGAAGCAATGAAAGGAACTTCAACTTCCGTAGGCGCTAAAAGCCCCTTATCTCCTTACCTTTATCTCCACTGTGCGTTTGCGATGTCCGATTGTCACGTTCTTTTCTGTCTCCCTGTACACGTTTCGGCAGGCATTGTGGCGTAAACTAGTAATAAGGCATTTTGATCCTGACAGCCTGAATAACTCAAATCCAATTACAGCCGAATTAAGTAGGAATAGCCTTAGGCAAGGGAAAACAAGAAATTGTTTTTGGTCAAGTTTTACCATGAAGCACATGATAAAAAATCTGCGTTTACTGGCAATTTAAAGACGGTATTCTTGTCCAGAAATTAGTAAGGTACGATAAGAACCCAAACACATCAATTGCAAACTCGTGGACGTGACAACCGCTCAAAGATGGTAATATCACCTATTTTGTAGTGGAATTGCTCAAATCAGACAATGATGTAGATAAGACTACTTTGCATTGGAGAAAAACTTATTCAAATCTTTAAACCGGCTTCCGATGTGCGTTTTATATCTCTGTTCACAGTAGAACTGTATAGCATTAACGGATCAGCATTCATGTATTTTATAGGATTCATTAGTAGCTTGTAGATCGTAGGGCACCAAAGGTTTTTCAGAGTCGGCCACATAACCAAGAGGATACTAAGCAAGCGCTCTAGGATCATGTTGTTCACTTTGTATACGTTTGCATGAAAGAAATCGTTTCCATCGCTTTACAATGTTCTTCTATCTTTTACTGTCACTTGGAATGTTTGTTATAAACGTGTTACCTCATTGAATATTTCACAAGAAAAAAAGTTTAAAACAATTTAAAATTTTTCTTCAAATGTAAGAACATTTGTTTGTGGTGATGCTACATTTGTACAATTCGAACGTAGCAATTTTGATTTTTACGTCTTAATTCCATCGTTCGAACCTTAACTACGAAAGATTTACTCTCACAACCGGTGTGCATATTGATACAAAATACTTCCTAAAATGGAAGTAATAGCAAAAGAAGCGTAGATGAACTGGCTTGCACACTTCAACCAGTCTCACCGTAGAGATGTTGCATCTTTAAGTCTATTCTACAGATAATACTTAGATAAGTGTTCCTCTGAGTTGGCTGAGTTAGTTCCTCTTTCCCTCATCAGGTCAAGGTCCACTCGGTATGCTAAATCTCTGCATGACGTTTCTGTTTGTATTCCTTAAAGAAGCAGAATTTTCTACCCTAACAGGTTCGAGGGACTGCCAGGATCTGGAACTCTCTCTCTTTAGACTGCTTTCCTCTTACTTATGATCTTGACACTTTAGAACCTAATGTCAATCGCCATCTTCTTGGAAATCTTTAATTAATTTTTTGCCTTTAATTACATATAATTCTCTGTTTAATTTCTATTTCGACTTCTTTCAAAGCAACTCAATACCTTGAAGTGGCAACCCTGCCTTGTATTGAGTGAAGGACAAAGATGATGAAAGCGAACTTATTTATGAGCTTTCTTTGTACCCTAACACTCGTTGAATACGTAAGCTATGAAGGACGCTTGGTTTAGACCCGAAAGTAAACATGGAGCGGCACTGAACCGCTTGCAAGAACTGCCTGGTGGTCTGTATGAGGGCTTGGAAGGGGGTATGAGAATTTATTAGTGAAAGGTAATGGATGTGGGAACTGCCTGGTGGCTAGGGAGAGGTTACACGAACTGGATGAAAGAAGATACGACAACTGTTTGGTGACGTGGTAGGAGTGCGAGCACTGGTCGATGATTTGTAAGTTGGTGGAAGAACTGGTTTACTCGGAAGGTGGTGAAACACGTGGTTTGCATGGAAGGGATGGTGATGCAAGAACTGGTTTAATTGGATACGGGTGTGGAAAGGTTTAGGAGTCACTGCTTTACAGCTTGAAAAATTTAAATTTAAAGGATTCATACGAGTTACTCTATTCCATTTTGAGCTTTTCATCTTTTATTGAGTGTTTGTGCTCCTGATCGGGTGGCCTTCTTTTGTGGTCACTTTGTCCATGACCATGTTAACATTGTTTTACCTTACCATACTTGGTTATCAAGCTATCAGTATGCCTTTCCTTAGTTTAGTTTCTCCATCTTCACTTTGTTGACCTTGTGGATCCTTCTGGACAAATGCACAGCTATACTCTGTTTCGTCAGTACAAATTCTTAACTTCAAGATAGTCAGAATATTAAATATTTAAGGACTCGTCTTAAACTTCCTGCACTGTTGAACTTGAGAAAACCTCTTCACTCTCATTTGCCTCACCTGGCGTACTGCTCTACGATCGACGAATAGACCTAATTTTGTTTCTTTGGCGACATGCAGGCAACTGGTGATCTTATCCGGTCTTTCTTATCTTATCAACAGGAAAACTGTTACTATTCCTCCACGTGCTTTAAGTATTTGAGAACCTGTAGTAGTAGTAGAAGGAGTAGGCTCATAGGCTGAACGAAGTTTAAGCTAATTTTCTCTCGGATATGTCTTTTTATCAAATTGCTACTAGTGTATTCTAATATTAAATAAACTATTCAAATAGAAACCCACTAAACTAGATTATTGTTAGCATTCTGCATTTGTCTGAATATGCGCCCAGCGTAAAATTGCGTCTCCTTCCATTTATTTCCCAGTATTTAGGCTCAGTAAAAATATAGTTAGCACTCCTCAAATACCCTCTCCCTCTTCCCACGTTCTTAAAGTTGCCCTTTTGTGTTATTTAATATTGTAGAATTTTATCACTGATAATTGTTGTTCTGGAAAGACGGAAATTTGCAAGTGGGCAGGCGTTGCAAAAGGTCTCCTCAAATAGCCCCCTTGCCTATAGGATCCCTCCTTGTTCAAATACGGTAGGATGAAAAACTTATAAACAGGCTCGGCATTTTCAAGATATCTTCGCATTTATTAATACTTTCGAAGTATCTCGAAAAATTCGAAAAATCTCACGGAACCTAAGATCTGTTTGTCTATCTTTTTTAAAAATGAAATTTCCTATCGGATTGAACACTTTTGTAGTGATGACTTTTGTGTACCATGTGATAAAATCTTTCATGGAAATTGTGGTGTAAGAGTCAACCTGCAGGCAGAGATCGAACACGGCGAATCATTTAGTGCGGTTTGAAACGATTCTTGTTGGATACGTACTAAATAAGTACCAATTTGTTAACTGTCATTGGTTTTGTTTTTTCCACAGCGAGAAAAGAGGCAGAAAGCTTGGAGATGTCATCATTCAAAATGTGAAATATTTTAGCAGTCAATTTTAAATACGCGATTGAATATGAGAGTATATAGGAACTGAGAGTTAACAATCGACTTAAATTATCATCGATTAGGTTTTCTACTAGTCACTTACTAGTTTTGGCTCGGACCAATAGATTAGGAAGCCAAGAATGAACTGTTATGAGTATTGCAATAGTTGACCCTTCAAAGTTTTAGTTTCTATGTAACATTTTATGTCTTCCCTTCATATAAATCGAATTTTGCCAACTGGAGCTAATTGAAATTTGATATATCGTGGACATACCCATTTTCCTAACATGGCTATCGAAAGACGTCAATTTATTCAGATTGATTTCTCCTTGAGATATTCTGTGCACACATTGCCAATTGTGCAAAATCGATGCATAAAAAAGATAGATTTTGTCTTGGAAGAAAAAGAGTGCGTGAAATTAAGGCGGGACCTGAAACATTTTTGCTCTGGGGGACCACATTTACTAATTAGCATAAAACCGTCGTAAACTTAGAGTACCTAGCGCCCAATTCTATGTCCTTTTGATGATGTGTACAGTTGGCGTCTTTGCCGTGTCATTGCCACTCTAGCATTTGTAGGAAGTTTGCTATTATTGCAAGAAAATGTACCATAAAGGCAAGTCAACCCATACAAAGTGCTAAAAGCATGTACTGTATTTAGGAGTTACCTGCTTGGGACGAGGGAACATTGTTTCTGGGTGATTTATCTCAACCAGGGTCTTCCTAACTACTACTATAAGATGGTGTGACTTTACAAGCTATAGGAAAAGAGAAATTAAGAACACCAGTTGTCAGAATTCTATAACTGATTCTACGAACCCTGGTTAGCTCATTCGCTTTTAGTTCGTAGTGCGAGTTGGCAACGTGCTAATGCGCAGGGAAAGTGATGACGTCACAAATCAACAGTTTTGGAAATAGTAAGATTTGACTCCAAGGTATCTAAAGTCCACCATGGAATAGGCTGTCCCCCAAAATTCCAGACATGTAGTGTATATAGTGTTTAAACCAGAGGCGCTTAAATTTATTATTTCTCTGGTAAAAACTCAGCTGATATTCCTTGGTTCCTTACGTTAGGAACCAGCATCAAATGATAAGGTTTTGTTAGAGAGATTTAAAACTTTGAAAGCAGATATATCGATGTTGGAAAAGGGCAACACTTTCAATTTTGGCTATTGACACTCTTACTAATAAGGGAACATGAAAATTGAGTATTTTTTCCATAATTTAAAAATTTTCAAAATCGTGACATCACACTTTCCCAGCGCATAGATTTCTCATATGGTTTATACCTCGAATGTTACGCATCTTCTAAGTTTCCTTGCACAGTGTAGTAATGACCATTATAGTTCTTTCCCCGCCAGACCCGTCCTGACATACCCTGAACTCAGTCAAGCATTTTCGTTTAATGAAGTCACAGGTTAGTCTGCCCTAAACCGACAAGCGGAAACTAGCAAAAATATTTGCTTTTCGTATTTTAGGGTAATAGTATGTGTTGTGTATAGCAATGAAGTTATGGGAGTGCCTGTAGTAAAGATGGGTACAGAGCAAGAGTGTTCGCTTCGGTAAGGTAAGACCAAGTCTGTATTATCAGTCCAAACAAACTAAATATATGACCCCTCTGGACGTAAGAGACTTGCTCTCACTTGACGTACTATCAAGAAGAACAAATTATGTCTTTTGGCCGTTATTTTATTACATTGATTAACTAACATGATTAAAGACCTCGGATTATCATTTCCGTCATCTTACAAAAGACTGGTCATAATGCATACGAATGGCGGTTGAGGGGAGACTTACGAAGAAGATGAAGTTATCTGAACGATGAAAGAGTGTGGTTTACTAAACCATGGTTTATCTAAACCATTAAAGAGAAAAATCCCACAACGAATTTTTTTGTTGTTGAAATAATCAGCTCTGAACAGAAGAAATGCAAAATATATCATCGCGGCGACTCGAACCTACGATTCGCGTAATAGCAGTATATGCTGCACCAGCTGAGCTTAGTGTACCGCAATAATAGCATACGCGAAAATATCTTCAATTTTTCACAAGTATATTTCGAAATTGTTATATTTGAGATCCTCTTTTCTCGATGCTACTTTGCAACTTTGGGTAGGCTTTGGACAGATAGACGAGCCAGATGGTATTCTAATTTCTCGTCGCAGTGACGCTGGTTACCGTAATTGCGTAGTGCTTTACGTCGATGTCCCTTATGGAGGATTGAGGGCTAGTGTTGTAATGAAAGATATAAAGCATTACTCTTTCTATCTGTTATCTTTTCAAACAAAGAAATGGTTTATGTCTGAAATCAATTTGTCACTATAGACTTTTCCTGTCCGTTAGAAATAGGCTAAAAAACAGAGGACGCTATAAAATGCTAGAATTTGTAGAGATGTACTTTGCTAGAATTGCCAAGTTATACTATTATAGAAATTTTCTTCGCAAGATGTACTTAGCTAGAGTCCCTTTGTGAGAGATAACACTAGTGCCCTAGCCCGCATCCCTAACAATAATCCTAACCCTAATTTGATTCTAGGAAAGTACATCTATGGATAAAATATCCTTCTAGCAAAGTACATCTCTAATGATTCTAACAAAGTACATCTCGAACGATTCTAACAAAGTACATCTCTAATGATTCCAACAAAGTACATCTCTAATGATTCTAACAAAGTACATCTCTATAATTCTAACAAAGTACATCTCTAATGATTCTAACAAAGTACATCTCTAATGATTCTAACAAAGTGCATCTCTAATAATTCTAACAAAGTACAAACATCTCTAACGATTCTAACAAAGTACATCTCTAAAATTCAAGCACTTTCCGCGTTCCCCCAAAACAGTCCAATTGACTAAATCCATATGAAGCGATAGTTTCTAGTTGAAATTGGGCTAAAACAGTTGTGAACTAATCCGTAGATAGTTATGTAATTTTCTCTTCTCTATCATCTAATAGCATTATATTTTACGTATACCGCTAATATGTACGGTTGTAGCAAATACGGAAGCCATTGTAATGCCAAGAAATTTAAGGTCTAGGGTTACATGTAAGTAGGCACTTATTATGTGTTCTCTTTAGGAAGCCCAATGTAGCCCAATGTTGATCATGTTTAAAATTGGAAACAAAATAGCACTTAACTGATGGAAGGGTTTTTGTTACCGTATTTCCTTTAATAAACGCCGCACGTCCATCCAACCGTTTGAAATATACGCGCCGCCCTCTGTTAAACGCCGCATAATGAAATGGGGTGTTTATTAGAAAACAGACCAAATTTTAAAATTTTACATACTACTTGAATTAATGACATATACATTATGTGAGATGTTATTTATTTCTCATGTTCGCATTTATCACACTATCTTTTTGTTACGTTTTTTGAAACATTGATTGTTTTACTTTATTACTCATTTTGTAATAAACGCCGCCCTCTAATAACCGGCGTCCTCTGATAAAGGCACTGATCTCTAAAAAGCACCGGATTGAGCATCTTTCGTCTCAAAGTGAGGTCAGTCGTTGGGTTTCAGTCCCCATCACAGAAAGCTTATAAACAATCTGACGCAACATGGCGGACTTTCCCGCGCTATTTTAACTGATGGGGGCCAGTACTCGTGACTACACTTTTTCGTAGTTGGAAAC
>JAAAKL020011939.1:1762-13355 GCA_010016065.2 Carybdea cf. marsupialis auct. non (Linnaeus, 1758)
ATCGCCATCTGTCATCAACTTGAGCCACTCTGGTTATGCCGCTCTTTTTTTCTTTAACTGAATCGCCATCTGTCATCAACTTAAGCCACTCTGGTTATGCCGCTCTTTTTTTCTTTAACTGAATCGCCATCTGTCATCAACTTGAGCCACTCTGGTTATGCCGCTCTTTTTTTCTTTAACTGAATCGCCATCTGTCATCTACTTAAGCCACTCTGGTTATGCCACTCTTTTTTTCTTTAACTGAATCGCTTACTCACTGTTTAATCGATTTTGTATCAGTATGATAAAGGTTATAAGTGGATATTAGTCAGGTTTTTAGTGCTTTTAGGTGGCTAACAAAGGCGTTCCACTTCTTTTAAATTTTACAATATTTCTACTTCCCTTTTCATTATTACCCATATTATCCTATTTTTGCGGAAGAAAGAACCGAGTGAGAACACTAATCCCCAGCCCAGTTATGTTGCTGGTGTTGTTGGTAACAGAAAGGCCAGTGAAGATGGTCAGTGCCTGGAATTCCACAACTATTTGATTGAAAAGAATTACCATTTTAGAAAACTTTTAGAAATTGTAGCCCTTCCCGATGAGCTATATACAGGTACATTGCCAAGGCCCATTTTTCATAATTGCCTCTCACCTGGAATTGGAAAACAAAGAGCGGCTTAATCAAACTTGTGGGATGTCAGAATAATGTCACAACACTAAAATGAATGAGAACATTACTTCTCCGCGCAGCTATTCCAGGTAACCACGAAAAGGTCAGCCAGAGAAATGGACAATAGTGAAGAAATCTACAAGGGAAAAATGTAGCGGCACTATAGATTAATAGTACCTGCATTATGAATTTATTGATAGGGTTTAGACTAAAAGTAATAGTGTCCAAGGGCTTCAAAGTCTCCTACCAACAGCAAAAGTATGTAAGCATCTCCATGGGCCATATTTAAATTTGCACAAAGCTTTTACACAAAAGTTGTTATAAGGATATGAAGATACCCCTACACAGTGTACAGTCTTTGAATCGATGGCCAATCCTTGTATTTTCTGCAAATAACAAATGTTTACTCGAACATGTTTTACACCGTAGTGCCGATGCCTATTACCTCATATTTAAATTTGTAAATTTCTACCTGCACATAGCTCTACGTATCTAAGTTTTGTAGCATCACAGCTGCGTATTCGACATTTCAAGATTAGTATAGCAACACTTTTGGATTACTTAACTTCACTCATCAATATCCGTTGATCAGTTATTGAGAGGGAAATCCAACCTTCCAGTTGTTAAAACTATCTACTGCGTTTGTGTTAAGAAAAAATCCAAACATCCAGTTTATTATGCACATACGAATATGGCCTAACACGATTGTGCCAGTTCTACGGGATTCAAGCAGCTTGACTTGACGGAGGAGGCGACTACCTGTCTGTAATAGCCAGTGTCACTGATCAAAGTCCAGTGGACGTAGCATTGATTTGAGATGCAAAGTCTACATTGTTGTACCGGAAGTTTCTTGGACAAACAGGAAGAGAGAAACAGAGCTTCTTGGATTTGAAGACAAGGTCAATGCTGCTCAAAATTTTGGCGAGAGAACAAAGATCAAGAACAGTTTAACGGATGAACGAGCGCTTACATGTATTTCTTTTGGAACACTCAAAGCTACCTATGTTTGTAACTTAAAATAGCTGCTGTTTGCTGGTAGATGTCCTACGTTCATAAAAGATGATGATAGTATGATAGTATATCATTATCAGACTTTCAGTTCAGACGCATTTACATATAAAAAAATATATTCTTAACTTAAGGAAATCAATTTTTCATGTTACTAGATTTAACACAAAATCTTATGGAAGAATAAATTAAAGACTTGCACCGATTTATTGGTATTCAAATAACAAGGAAACTATAAATTTTTAAGGTCAATTTCTCTTTTGACCCCATCTGAGCCGACCCAAACAAAATATATATCTGAATACTTCTGTACTTTCGTGCGAGCCTTGACCACACGTTGCAATAATAGGTCAACCATGTTGTAATATTACAGACCAAGACAAAAAATGTTTGATACCAATTCTATTTGTTTCTGTGCGTCTGCTAAGTCCATCTTTCTTCCTCTCTCTGTGATGTTTACTTTTCGGTGTACCAACAGAGATTAGTCTAAATGAATTATGTAAAAGGCGAGAGAAGAAAGTTATATCGGACTTCTTCATTCCTCATCGGAACCGCACTGCTTTTCAGTCAATGAGCAAATCCTCGCTTCTATTCTAAAGTAAGGCTTTCCCGCTGATTAAGGCCATAGAATTCATCTCCACTATCCCTCTCCCCCCTACCCCCCAAAGTTATCAAAGCTTTTTTTATGAAACACTTGTTAGTCTCTTCTCTTATATTGGTACATGTTACAAGAGGTTTTAAGCACTACACCGATCGCCTAGAAATTCCTATCAATTTTTTTTCGCATCCTATTTTCCTATTTGATAGGAAGAAAAATATTTAATCCAAGGACGAATGCATATCAGCTGATTCACTGAAGTTCAAGATTAGAATTCTTTACGGTTTGTAGAAGACCACAAAAGGTAGCCTATCGTTGTAATCGATCTGTTCAGCCATCGGCTCTAATTAAATCTAGCCAATCATTTAGTTAAACATTAAACAAGAAATCAGGCTAAACAGAAAAGTAGCACTAAATTGTATGAAGAATCATTGGTAACTTATATTTCGACTGGTCAAGACAGTCTTCCTCAGAGTACAAAGTTTTTCATCTTTTAGACAAGGTCTTTTCATCTTTTGATCCGGAACTGCGCTCAGCTTGGTACAGCCGTTTTGGATTCTCTTTTGCTAGCTTAAATCATTCCGTTCCCTTTCTGCGCCCGTTAATTACGAATCAGCACGTCATTTCTGACTCTTCTTCACTTGGTACTGAACCTCCGTTATCAATGTTTTGGCACTCAAAGTGCATTTAGATGGCTAGTTTTGATTTTACTTGATTATTTATCAGCATTCAATGAAACTGTTAAAATGTGATAGTAAAAAATTTCCGCTAACTATCCGCTATTCCATGCTTATTCCTGTTTCTGTTGAAGCAAACATTTCCTTCTTGATAACTGTAAATATGATCAGATCGATGGTCCAGCCATGCCCTTGAGCCCTAATTAGCCAATGTTTCTTCATATTTTATGAGCAGTGTTGGGTTAACGAATGCCGCCCACATCCCCCCTGTATTTGAAGATGTACGTCGCTGATTGTTTTATTATTTTTAAGTTTAGTGATCATGTCCCTTTATTTCAAAGTTATCTCAACATTAGACCCCGCGATATCTTGTTTACCGTTGAAGAGGGACAGAATCCGAGTCCGTTTCTAGATATTCTTATTCGCTTTTTTAATGGTAGGTACTCCAGATACCTCAGACCAATTTTCAGGGACAGCTTTACCAGTCATGGTAGCTTTATCCCTTACAAGAAAATTCTGGTACTGTTACCACTTAGCCGATTTGTTCTGCTAACTAAAACTATCTTTGTTCTTCCATACTGAGGTTGAATTAATACTCCATTACATTTGTAAGTATCGCTGTCCCCTACACTGATTAATTTAGGCACTCGTGTTTTTCTTGACATGAAATCAAATCACATTTTCCTAGAACTCACTGTTCCCAAATGCTTGTACATTTGCCTTTCTTGTATTTACCTTCCTAATACACAGGTTTATTCTTAACATCATAGTTAGGTTTAGAAACTGTTAAATATGACCTAGCCACAACTAGATGTTGATCTTGGTTTTCATTTCTCGCCTTAGAAACTATTTCCTTGGAAGAATAGTATCTGAGATGTTGTTAGATCGACTATCGAATACAGATGCAAGTGTAATGCTGTAATGCTTTGTATTTAGGGAAAACACGCCGCCATCTACGTACTAGTATCTGCGATCATCCGGAAGCCTCTGCCCTAACAGAAAAATAACTCAGTAGCCTTCTTCAGCCCTTTGACTCTGGCGGCTCTAAATTTTCCTATTAGAAAACGTATCAAATCTATCGCAAACTTACTGATTTCTCCTTTAATTTATTCACAAGCAGTTTCAAATTTTCAAATGATGATGTCATAATTATCTCCAGACAATTATCATAATTAACACAATATGTCTAAGGTTAAAAAATTTGAATAAATATGGTTTTTAAGATACAAATATGACAAATGTGATGTAAAATGGCTCCAATCACTCCATTCTATGCATAATAAATTTTAAATCTACAAAATTAAGCTAATTTTGCGTTTCGCCAGTAATTACTATTCCAACAGTGGATTTTCGAATGATGTTGAGGTACTCGTCAACTGCTCCTTTTGTGTGAATTTATTACCTGCAATTTAAAACTGTGCGAAACAGCAAAAACATTTTAGCACTGAAAAGTTATTTTCGTCTGACACTTCTCAGAACACAAAATTGCCAGAATTGAGATTGAGAGGAAATCAATAAAACTTACACCAAATTGTGTTTTAAAAGTAGACAATCACAAGTCTGACTACTAGATTGTTGTTGTTTTGACCAATCAGTGTCTGTGGAGGTAAATGGTTAACCAAAAAAGCCCAATGAAAAGACAAATTATTCTTGTTTGAAAAAGCAATGTTTTTTTTGCTTTGATGTGGACTGATTCGAGGACGGGAAGGTGAAAGGGAGACCTACCGTTACTTATCATGAGGACTCTGAGGAGTGTCAGACGAAAAAAGCTTTTCAGTGCTGAAAGACTTTTGCTGCTTCGTGCAGTTTTATTATTTTGTACTACCAACAAGTTTTTTGCCTCCAATTTCATAAATTAACTCATATTTCTACAGCTAAAAGATATTTGGATCCACCTGCTAAGTTCAATACCCAATTAACGAATATTTACAGAATGATTGACATTGATGTAGCAACTGGACCACTAATCTCTTTCCAGTTCTGGGAATCTCAAAATAACTCAGTCTGGATAGGATTAATTAGTTCTCACCTTAATCATGATTTGCAAATCTTTTTTTTGTTAACGATTCCCTTTTGTATCTGGACTAGTGATTTTGCATAGTCGTAATATACTGCTGTCGTGTCAGTTTCCCCAGTTGATGATTCAAGTTCGCATCGAAAGCTAAGAATGTGACGTCTCAATAATTACATGAAACTTACCTGAATTTTATAATTCCTTATCATTGCTAGATTTTCACCAAGAGCTGCTAGCCCAAGTTTGTTCTGTTTTCAAGAAATGAGGATTTGAAATATGAAGTCGAAAGATAAACTTGACAAACAAGATATGTCACTACTGGGATTTGAACCAGAGAGCCACGTAATTGTAGAGTGTTCTCTAGGGACCTAGCTATGAAGACCAGATGACAACTTACTTGACCTTTCTCTATTCGCCACATTAGCTGTCAATCATCTGTCGGTGGCATCGACATCCAGGTCGACGAAATTGGAGACTAGCCTGTCTGTGCCATTTGAATTGACGATGGAAGAACCCATCAGTCTGTACAAATCCCATTGAAAGTGTCAGGAAGACTAAACTTCTAAAGAGATATTAGAGAAAAGTAAATGTTTTCACCCGGGAACCGTGCAAATTATAGAGTCTTGCTCTATCATGACCATCGTGATACCATAGCACAAACGCAACAGGTGTCAACATATCAGTACATGCTTACAGAGTTACCTCTTCAGTCACAGGTGGTGGTGTCTTGTTCACTGTATTCAACAGTGGGTCATTTACCTCTTGGCGACACTTTTTATTATAATCAGTTAATAATCAGTGTGTCACATATCTACAAATAACAAGACCTGCTGTAACCAGAAATTTCAAACAAGTAAATGTGACTTCCAGAAACATCCGTCCCACATACACATGCACTACTGATTCCATCTTAAGGATAACTACTGCTACTCTACTACTCAACTATTTTTCTTGGTCGTAATCACACTGCATATTTAGAAATTTCTCTTTTACCTTCTTTCAGATGTGTCAATGAGCCTCGGTAACTGCAGTTTTGTTTCCTTCTTTTTGCTTCGGAAGTTGTGAATGAAATGCAATTAAAACAGTAGCAGGTATCATTATCCATTTGGTGCCATGCTAGCAGAAATGAATCTGAGGCCACATTTGTATTACCAAAGTCGCTTTTTGGAAACGTAGAGTGAAATTGTTGATCCGGAATACCGGAAACACGAATCTCCTTTCTTTTAACAGCTACACGTGCAGATGCTGATGGCAAAGTTAGCACAAATACTGATTCTGACGATGATGATTTCAAGAGTAAAGTATGCTTGTTTATCTTTTTTGGTGAAGAGGGCCGTTACCACTTCTTTCCAATTGCTGGTATACTAGTTGTGGGGCATATATCTGTATAAGACATTGTGTGTGCAGACATGATACATTGCCGAAGAGATTAAATGTATCAATCTTGATCTAATGTATGAAGCTATACATCAACATAAATGCTTAAGCTCCATGTATCTAGACATAAGAAGGAGCCCAAAGATCGATTTACTGCGTCGTCAGCTTACATATCTAGAAACAGATTTATCATGTCAAGATGAGAATATTACGAAGTGCAAGACTATCCACGTGCCCCCAACTTCTACGCTGATGGCACCATGGGACCCTAGTGTACCTAATGCAATCTGATTTACTTCACAACTTGACTTTGTATTCTAGGCAATGGCTTTGCTTTTGAGTTTGGCAGAGACTTTTCAAAGTTCGGTTTGCAAGTCAGTCAGTCGCGAAGTCTATATTTATGTAATCGTGCAAGTGATATAAACAATGACCCAATTGCTGGATGGGTAAATAGATGCGACTGTAGATAAAGGCAATATGATAGAGGTAAGTTACATTGTTTGCCCTTTAGATATAAAGATAGATGGAAGTGGGCTCCTTGTACCTAGCCCAGGGAGTAAATAAATCTCTGACCCAGTTTTCCGTTATTCTTCTAAAGTTCTGTTTTGTATAAACCTGTCGGTAAACCTAGTTTATCGTTCTGACTACTTTGACGTGATGATGAGTTTTAATGCTATCCTTACAGGAAGTTTCCTACAGTTTATTGCCTGTTACTTCACTCCTTTTGGAAAAGCCTTAGTCCGTGTCTTTCCTACCTAAACGTTTTTCTTAGATTGTGTTTCTTACCAGATAAAACCCCGAATTTTTAAACCACAAGACGACATTAATTATGATACCGATAACAATGGCGGCAATGAAGTTGTGATCGCAATACTAGTTGAGTCAGAGCTTCACTTATAGATACAATCAGGAAAAAAATTCTCCAGTTTGTTCGTCTTTGTCGTATCTTTGCACGTCTAATGGGAACAAGTGTGCTGAAAAGATCACCTGCATCCTGAGCCATGTTCTCACCCCAGTGTGTTAGAAAAGAACTTCGCACCTGTGATCTTATTTGTTCGTCACTTTAGTGTATTTTTTTTTATTGAAAATAAAACTCTTTTTGGGTTCAGATAATATCTTCAACTACAAGAGGTTGACCATAAGCTCTTTCCTCGCACGAAGATATAACGATAGAATCAGACAATGCAATCTCGGTTGTCTAAGCTGACGCGACACATTTTTCAGAAATCCTGTGTAACCATCTCGTACCAGGAGATGCATGCGTTCCGATTTACTTTGTTTGTTTTCAGGTCATTCAAAATTAATCCAAATGCAAGTGAGGGAGCACAAGGATAGTAAATCACTAAGATTCGCCATACATTATTTAAAGACAGACCACAGATTTCTTGGTGGTCTATGAGTCGGCTTATTTGGACTAAAAGTATTCGACCAACTGCTCAACTGTGATGGCTTTGACATCTTTATCCGGTGTCAAACTTCGGCGTTGATTTTCTACCTTCTCTAACTGATGATAAAAAACACACAGAAAGTAATCGGATGACCTTCCTAGCCTCCAATACTTCAGAAAAAGACGTTTAAGGTCAAGTATCAGAGTGCTCCAGGAATAAATGAGTACCGTGTCAACGTCTTTTATTGGGTCAAGAAAACTTGAAAAATGTTTTCTTACTGTTTGCATTAGAACTTAAAGTAGCACACAAGAAAATTAGGTTCACAGTTTGTGCCCATACTATTTAACTATCCATTTTTATAGATATTTTAAATTAATATTTTTAATATGAATTTCTTAATATCATTGAGGTGCACCAGTGATTTTGAAATAAAAAAGCGAAAAAGTAAAAAACATGATGACACTAATGGACTCAGTTGATCTTTATCATGCCGTAAATAGTAGTCTTTCTAGCTAGGTTTTGAGAGTCACTTCTCCCATCTTTAAGCTACTGGGCTCCGTGATTATGTTGTTACATTGCGGACATTCGAGGAAACATTCCAAAGTCAAGAAGCCTGGAGATGAGAGAAATAACTCTCGAAACGTAGCTTAGTAAAAGACTACGTCTCACGAAATGATAAACATCTACTATCTAAATTAGCGATGTGGGATGCTTTGCAAAGCAGATGATATAAACGTATTTCGGGATGGGGCCCATTCATATTCTTGAATCATTTCGCTGCTGACAAATGCTGTACGTAAGTACTCCTCTAAAGGCCTTAAAACAGGTTAGTGGACAGTTTTCCGTTACGTAACACCATGCCATAATATCAACATTAAGGAACACTAAATGGTTTCTTTAAAATGCTTGAGTGATAGTAGCAAGCAGCTATTGCCTCCGTTGGTATTAAAATGCCATTTTCCCTTCAAAGATATATTCCACGTGAATTCTAATACTTTGATATCTAAGATAATCAGGTGTGGTTGCAACAAAAATGAAAATGAAAATTATATCAAAATTTTCGACAAAGGCAGCTTTGAAATAGATTGCAATGTCACAAGCGACATGACTACACGCGCATATGAATCCTTTGTACCCGAGCTGTGACACACAGCATAAACAAAGGGTCATCGGCATCTGGTCCAGTATTAGAATGCACTCATTCTTTCAATATGTGCCGTGACACTATAGGCTGTCCGTATTTCAGCAACGTTTATGGATACTGTCTGTTCCACTTTACTATCAGGTGGTTTTTCTATCGTTATTGACGGTTAGAATCTCTTTCATCCTGTCTGTTCAGTGGTTGTAGAAACTCACATTATAAAAAATCATCCATAAATTCTAACCTGTATCAAGTAACTATAACAAGGCTGCATTATCCGTTTGGAATCAATGAAATTGGCTGGGTTTGTCCAGTTTGGTACGCTTATTTTGAGAGAGAAAACAGGTTCTCTAGTTGAGAAGTACACAAAATTGTTGAATCCTAAGAACCGCAAAAACAGTTTCACTCAACAACAGGAAAGTTCAGTGAGTAAGAAGGATGCAACAGAATAATAGTAAAGATATACACCAATTGTACGTTGTCAACTGCGGTAATTAAATCAATTTACATCTGGTCTGATATATTCTCGGAAAATGGAGAAGGAATCTAGATATATTATGGGGGAGGGGGACAAGATCTAATGGTTTTATGCAGTTCTCATGAGTTAAATATTCAACCTGTTTATTGTACCCAAGCAATGTCTTCTTATGTTTCCAAAGGTGTCATCAGATCAGAATGAAGCACTCGGAAACCATTTTCTTTTGTTGCCCCTTTTTTGCTAGTTTGTGATGACTTTGAGGTTAGTTGACAAAATCAAGTAGCATGCTCCTTCCTGTATTCGCCAAGCATTAGCTCCTACAGGGAAACAACCATATCGGGTTTCCAAAACCGAAAGCACTGCTAAGCAATGTGACTCTGCCATAGGGCAGCGCTTGTTCGAGGGCCAAAACGATGCGAAGTGTATAGAGATACCAGATTCCGTATCATAAGCAAGGTTAGGCCTGCCTTTGACTTAGCCGTTCTAGGATCTGTCCACATGAATACAATAAAGGTGTTGCTTTGCATACAGATAGAAATTGTCTTTTCACAGTGACTTTTTAGGTTAACTGTTTAGTTCTACGACGACTGATTGTTTAAAACAACACCAATCTGGTAGCATAAGTTCTGACGTCCTATTTTCATGACACAGTTGGATGCACCTGTCACCTTTTCTTAAATTTTCTTGTCGACTGTTCTTGACAAAGCTCGGGTCCTGAACAGAAAACTTCTATATCCGGGTACATGCATAATTATTGAAGTGCTATCCAATAAGTTCATTTTACTTTAAATTCCATTGTAATTACCCCTTCAAATGCTTGAACTTCGCATGTTAGAACATGCATTGATTGAAGAGAAAAACTGTCCTCAATAACAGGGCTGAAGTTCAATGTTGTCTTTTGAATCGCTGAAGTATGAATCCTTAACTGTAGGCAGCTCTTGTACACTCGCCCTATAAATATGAAGATTTTTTGTCAACCCGATAATTATCGTAAAAAACTATGTAGCTACTGGCAGTCCCAGACCCCTTTAGATTACATGACGCAATGAGAGTGCTCTTTAAACTTGCGCAGAGCTGGATTTCGATGTTCACTGGTTAAGGAAAGGGAACTAATTTGGTAACTATAGATCTAGAGTCGATTATCATCGTGAGTCATCCAGTTCAGTTGATAGAGCACGTGTCGTGAATGCAGTGGCCACCGTTTCCTGTCCCAATGGTGACATAACTTCTATATCTCAATATTGCTTAAAATTTACGTATTTAATATTCTCTCTCTTCGATGATGCTTTCAATGAGGTTTGGAAATATCGACGGGGCGTATGGCAGTTCTTCCATCATCAAGCCACATGTCTCAGAGAGCCTGGTCTCCAATCTTGCCAGTCGTGAAATATTGTTTATTTCTCTACAATCTCCTAACATCTGATCAGTACATAATCAATGGGGGTTCGAAGATTGGATATTGTGTTCCCTAGAAAGAAATTTGTCCAAATAATTCAACATACGGTGCAACAAGAGTATCGCCTTGCTTATGTGCAAACATACGATAAGAACAATCATCTTCTTATCGAAATTTTTCGTCGCTAGGCTACAACGAGATCAGGGGTAATATCAATATAATCATCAATTTATCACTCTTAAAGCCGAGTAAAGTGAGAGGGGCCCTCAATGTCAGCACGTATCTTTGTCATTTTAAGATTGTCACCTTAAAATTGTCCTTGGGCTATGTAGAACAAGACTTATAGTTGTATTTTATAGACAAAGTGTGTCACGCGAACTAATGAAAGACCTTGAAACCAAGCCTGGTTTTCTGAATCAGCTGTTTTACCAGGATATCCCACAGGCTGATGATCTTGCAGTTCTAGGTTTCCTTAACATTTTGGAAGCGAGTTAAAATTATTCTAGACAAGAACTAGCAATGATCATGTTGTTTTGCAACGTCCATGTTGACATAGGTATTTTTATCAGTCGTTTAAATTGGACGACAATTTGTGCTTTAGCTGAAGATGTTGGCTTAATACCAGGACGTCGTTGTTTTTAAAGTGCACAGCGGAAAATTGCTGTCATTACTAGCGCATAGTGTACTCTTGCTAACCACCATAGACAGCTGTTGAAGCAGGGGGGGAGGGGCACGTTGTCAAGTACCCTGCACCAATGCCGGGTGGGTACGTGGTCCGGATTTTTTTTTGCAGGATAGTACATTGGGTACTAAGGGTGGATCATAGACAATAACAAAGGATGGCAGGATAGTATATTGGTACTA
>JAAAKL020011940.1:0-13354 GCA_010016065.2 Carybdea cf. marsupialis auct. non (Linnaeus, 1758)
CACTAAACAAGTCTTACTCCTTTCCCATCGTTTTCGCTAGTCTGTATAGTCTATGTAGTTATCACAAGAGTACGCCTTTTCGCAACCATACGAAACTTCTTTGCACTATAAATGTTACAATAGATGTATAAAGGTAATCAGATCGTCATTAAACCAAACAATCAATAACATTGGTACCAAAGAATTTTTCCCCGTTCATTTCATTATTCTTTTTTTGCCTTTCATAATGATAGCATTCGATCAGCGTTACACCAAAACACGGAAAAACTCGAAACTGTCACAACAGGCGTATATCTGGATAACTAGCAATTAACCCAGTTACCATAGTAATCGTGTATAGAATTTAGCTCAGGAAGTAATTTCTCCATATAAAACCTTGTTCATATTTAATAAAGTAAACTCTTCATTTGAATAAGATTTATTGACGTTTTAAACCCTAATCCCACTATAATCAGAAACAATAATGGTTGAGCCAAATTATGTGCCTTATTGTGATAAAACATGGATAAGTGCTCGTGCTTTACATGAAGTCATCAATCAAATGCTTGTCGCATCCAAAAGTGCCTCAAATTGACTTGAGGACGGACTGTGAACCTGGCGTCCAAAATGGGTGAGATCACTCAGGGTGCCATTGAATTGGCAAGGCATATTGGTATCACTGTGCACATTTTATTTTAAATTTTAACCAAATTAACTTAAATTATGTTACAAACCTAGGGGGTGTTGTACTCCGTACAGTCCTTGGTCGCTACGCCACTGGAAAGAACGTTTATATTAAGTAGACTAAAGGCATGCTTTGAATAGTGCTGACACAGAGCAATACCACACAGCCTATTTTTTCATGTTTTACTCTTATTCCATTTTTATGGCTATCACGTCATAAACAACAAGAACATGTCAATCTGTTACTTTATCAAAGTGTAGTATATTGAAATACAGTACAATTGATTCATTTAGTTCTGCTTCCATACTAGGTATATCTAAATTGCATTTGCAATCGACATTTACCCTGTATATTATGCTTGCTCTTAATATGCTTTTCCTGACAGACTTTACCTTTGGTATTGAAGACACAAAGATGCATTTTTTCAACTGTTACAGCCACGTCCCAACTGTACACCTTAGTGGGGTTAAGCACACTAAGATCAATATGTTTCTCAAACACGACGGGAAAAGGACTGGAACCTCTGGAAATCATATCCCATATTATGATATAGCTGCTCTAAGCAATTTGCCATTTCTGCATTAATGAAGCTTGTTTAATGCCATTTAGTCAAAGCAAACTAATATCTAGACTTAGTTAGCTTAGGATTAATTCTGAATGATCTGATTCATGGTATTGCACAGAAAAGGCCTACTGCATTGAGCCTTCCCTTTTCTCTTTGATATTAAGTGCTTTCCTAACTCGTTGCTCGAAAAATATGATTTGAAAGATAAATATTGCCACTGTATTGTTATCATTAAAATAATACTAGAGGTTGAGTCGAATATCCATAAAGTCAGTGAGAAAGTTCATTTCAAGGCTTTCCACTACATCAGAGAAAAGATCTGATCTGATAAGTTGTCAGTAAACGGTGCCATGTGAAATTTATTTAAGATTCTTGCAAATGATTTTCGTAGTATATAGGTTGTCATGTGTAAAGGAGGGCATCAAATACAAGCAGGAGACAAAGTTGACATAAAACGGATTAAAAAAGACAAATTACACATGTGCTAACAGCTACGGTAACTCCTCTTTTTCTTTACATAATATTTAACCTGGACACAACGTTAATCTCATTATTTCGAGTTTTTCAAATAGTTTTTAAATTCAGGTAGGTAAGTTCAACAGGTAAATTCAATACTTGCCGTTTACCGTCCAAATGGCTCAAACACGTTAAACTCTCTAAAGATCACCAGCGCTTGCTGCGAACAAACTGAGTTTGTAGTTGGTTGTCACAGGATGAAATTGCATTGCAAAAAATCGTCTTAGGGAGTTAGTAGTGGACAGAAGTATGAAAAGTAAATGGAGTGATCTGCATCTGGTATAACAACTCGAATCAAACAGATCGATCCATTACTTGAGATATAAATGCAGAATGCGTCGAGCTGGATGTTGATGTCCTCCGGTACACTATCAGAAGCTAATGTCGTGAGTAAAGAGATAGATATTGTTATCAGCGAGGGACGAATCCCGTTGATGAGTACACGTCGCAAATGCGGCGGTCTGAGGTTCGGATCCCGTTGGTGACATACTTTTCTATTTCTCTAGTATCGATTCGGAACTTTTCATTTTAACTCCTCTGTTGATAAAAATATCGGGTTTGTGTCGCAATTGATATGTCCATGTAAGATGCGGAACTTTATCATAACATACATTTTGGCTCATTTCAATCGATCCCATAATACTTTTTAAACAAAAAATGTAGGTAAAATAGGCCACATACCCAAAACGTTAAATCCTAAAAATTGACCAAAAAAACCACTATAAAATTATTATCTTTGAAGCCTAGGTGAATTGCTAGAGTCTTAGGTCCCTGTTGGTATCGAGGCCGTTCCAAGCTATCTTTACTCAAAACCATTGTTATCTCTTTAAGTTGTGGAAATTTTCCTGCTTAATATGAGAACCCTTCATGAAGCGTTAGTTTATGATGGATTTTGTTCTAAACATTTAAATCATTGAGGTTTGCAAGTTATTTATATCAGTAGAAATTAGTTACTTCTAACGGAGAGACATTAACGATAGATTGGTATCTACTGTGTACAACCCGTAAGGCTTTCACTTGAACCCTAACAATTTCCTGTTTGGATAATTGCTATTGAACAACCTACTTAAGGCCAGTAAGTGACCTAACTTACTATAAACGCTCTAATTTTGATTCTACTTTTAGTGGGTCTCATGCATGCAGAAATGCGAAACAAGCAAAATGTTTTTTACAGGCCCTTTTTCATAACGAGTCTATGTGCATTAATTTGCTGTCAATCAGTACAACAAATAACTCAAGATTCTTAGTAATTTCCTCGAAAGTATTTAGCAATTAACAGTAGTAATGTGGTTAGTGTCTTTTCAAAGTGACACTAAGTAAATCTTTTCCTGATTTTTTTTCATTTTTAAATCGTCTTTATGACTCTATTTGCATCGTGTTCTAAGGTATCTACATTAATCTCTTCATAATACTATCTATCCCACATCTACAAGTAAAGTTTTATTTGTATAATTGCAGATTGGTGCGTCCTGAAAGACGGCTGAGATAGTCCCATGAGTTGATAGCCATACCTTACAAATTTATACATTGAAAAGAAGAGTGAGCATCTATTGCAATAGTCGGGATAAGATTCCCAGCCAGGCTGGTAAGGGAGAGGAAATCAATCACTTTCTTAACTGCATTTAAACTAACAATTTTGCATTTTTCTATTTATTATGCTATCAATATCTTTTTGAAAAGCCACCACTTTCACGCCCAAATATTAAAAACACAGAAACTGACTGACAACACCCAAACTACCTGTCTAGAGGCCATGAATACGCATTCAGATTGCGTAATTTTAAACAAATCAGATTTATTCAAACCAAAATTAAAGTCTTACACTGGTCGTTTTAAAGCGAAATTGTGTCGAACAGAAATACTTAAAAGTTGTCATGAGGGATTTTCCCGATGTACTGTAAAGTTCGCCAATAATATTTTGCGTCGTTATCATCACCAATATTGTTCTCCTTCTCGTGACTCCAAGGTATGTTTGTTTGCTTAAAGAGCGATCTAAAAATTTTACAATTTTTCTTCAAGGTAGTTGCAAGACTGGCAATTTTGGAGACAGGAACTATTTACGCCGAACTAATCAATTGTACCTGTGAATAGATGACCCAACGTTGCGTCATGAGGAACCCACATAAAATGCGCGAGGGGTGTATTTGAGTGCCTCTGTGTCCACTGGTTGCTACACTTTCCCCAGCATTTTGAACTATGATTCACTGAATATTCTGTCGATCTGATAAAATTTTTGAATTCTCATACTTTGAAGTCGACGGAGATCCATTTTTTCATTATCATCATCTCAGCCATTATGTCATTAACGTTACGGAACTTTTGCGATGATAATAATGATTGTAACAACTAGGGCTAGGCTATTAGTCATTCTACACGGGGTCTTGAAATTTAATTGGAGAGAGGGGATTTTGAACCCCCATTTAATAACAAACGATATTTTAAGGAATTTAAATTCCTTAAAGTGAAAACTTGACTATAATACAGCTGTGCTTTATTGATGAGATTGACTTGGTTAGGATATTTTGCATTTTTCAAATGACAAAGGACCGCTTTTGTTTGAATGGGGAATATAATTGTCGCAATCGTCTTAGTAACTGCTAATTACCATGCCCGTAATTCAGGTAAAATATTTTAATGTGCTGAAATACTATCAATGTATTCTATTCAGTTTTTCTATAAAATGTATTTACTTTAGAGGCCAAGCATGAGTGTATTGTGTTATTTTGCAACGATTATTTACTTTTTTTATGACCATTTTCCTGATCTTCATCAACTTTGTTTGCTACATAACTGTGGTATTTTGTCAAGAAGGAACGTGTTTCGATTCTAAGATCATCCTCCTTATGTAAACAAGTTATGATAAGGAAATCTACAAATCTTATTGATTCAGTGTTACCAACAGCAAAATATTCTAAAATGTCCCAAAAATGTTGAGGTGAACACGTTTTCACAGCAAAAAAAGTTGAAATGCTCTTAAAAAGTATTAAAAAAAACCTTTCTCACTTAAATCTAATTTTATCAGAAAACAATGTTTGATTGGCAAACATTTTGAATAAAAGCGACATGGTTGGTTGTAATATCTGGACTACCACTTCTAGAGGGCGTGGTAAGGGAAGATCTGTAGTTTAGAATTTTCCCATAATGTGATTTTCTTACATCAAAAAGATGAATAGAAGTGATTTAAAAAAGATATTATAAGAAAGAAGTTGCTAAGGGCTCTACTCCTCCGCTTTCTGTCGTGTAGAATTCTGTATCGATACTTGATCGACCCAATGACCCACAAACACAGACTTATCACCGAGAACAGAGAATTTGAAATAATAACTTTTGAAGTTACAGTAGAGGAATGGAAAACTGGTCACCATCGAA
This sequence comes from Carybdea cf. marsupialis auct. non (Linnaeus, 1758), assembly GCA_010016065.2. NCBI lineage: Eukaryota > Metazoa > Cnidaria > Cubozoa > Carybdeida > Carybdeidae > Carybdea > Carybdea cf. marsupialis auct. non (Linnaeus, 1758). The sequence continues at coordinate 5,115 of JAAAKL020011940.1, forward strand.
ATATCCCAAGACCAACGCATCCATTGTGTGTAGTGCTATATGATATGAGATATGGAAAAGCTGATAAGGTTCTAAATCCCCTAGCCGTCACATAAGCTTTAAATATTTCATCTATCGACAGCAACATTTATGTCTATACAATATTTATACCAGATCTCCTTCTGCATGTGATTTCACTATGGGAAGCCTACTGTCGGGTCAATCAACCAGGTCGTAATAAAATGCTAGAAATTTAGGGTACATACTAACCGTAGCCCCCAACCCTAACCCTGACACTTGCCCTAATTTGATTTTAGAATAGTACATCTATGGTTAAAAACCTCATTCTCCCCACTCAACCTCTCCAAGGTCCGTTGAAAGTTGCGCAACAATCGCAGTTGATACATCAATTTCTGGCATATTCTCGAAGCGTTTAAGTATATTCATCAGATAATTTTTCAATCTGCTCTTGTTACTATTCTGAATTAATTGTAAATCAAAAGAAATCAAGTGGATAATATGTCTGAAACAAGAACGACTGAGGCATCAAATAAGAAAAGAAGATTTCTTTACGCTGTTTACTTAAAGAGAAATAATGTTTCGTGTTAGAACCTTTCATGCAGTGTTTGCTAATTGTCCTCCAAACACTTTGGTTGTGAAATGGAAGACAAAACAAAGATTTCCTTCATTTAAAAGTAGGAAAAGTTGATTTGTAGTGTAAATGAAAATTGATGTATTGAAAGAAATCTTTTCAGTTGCAACAAAGTTTTGATATTTTGTTTACCCCATTAACTTGAAGATAGATATGGAGTATTGTATTGAACTTTTCAATCACTGAGTCTCTCGACGTTTAATACTTTTCCAAAATGATAACGGTTTTCAACAAGATTTTGACACCTATCATACGAGTGACCAAATTGTTTGCCTTTTCAGTAAAGACTATATGCTCTAAGTAAGTCGAAGACTTGTTCTTATTGCGCGTTCAGCACGTCTGCTTCATCAATATTGCATAGCGAATGGTGGAAACAAACAAGAACTGTTGGAGGATAGTATTCTCAAGCAAATATTGTATTTCACAAATTACATTCTTCAAAGAACAAATTACCTTTTTATCAAAATCGGGTTTAAGAAACATTGTGTAAGAAAAAGGCGTTCCTTGAGGATATAAGATTTTGCTTCATGCTGTCATACCGATTTTGGATCGAAATGAAGCAATGTACGAGCAACAGGTTTTGAACAAACATCTGTGTAAAGTTTATCTTCAATTTAAAAGCTGATATGACTGGCACTTGGCAATGCTGTGATACTGTTTTGACTAAAACGTATATTGGATATTATGTTCGACAAAGGACCAATTTCTCTTACGATTGAAATTTCACAATGAGCAGGGGTGCACCACTAAAAGGCATAATGTCGGTAGAGAAACTTTGTAGTGTTTATTTGTGATACTGTCAGGGCAGCTGGAGCTTTCGCGTGCTTTTCATGCTATAGAAAAGCGTACTGTACTGGTTTTTTCTCAACTGGGTTAACTTCTTAAGAAAATCAAAACATTGGCATGGTATTTTCAAAATGAAATTACTGAACTCTCTCACGTGTAACAATAATTTTAAACATCCAATGTCACTTTGCCTCCAACATATTTAGCCTTGCAAGGTTTCAAAATCCTTTAAATTTTTAAAACAATCTTGTTTGGCAGAGAACCTTATTATTGCAAATTGGTTTAAAATCTGTAAACTAGTTACAAAAGCCAATGAGAAATTTCTTATGCTTAACAGATGTCGACAATTAAAGACTCAGTATGCACAGAAGGAGTTTTCTTCAGGACCTCTCTCTGGCAATCGAAACACCTCACTGCTATATTTACAAGCTCTGTTCGCAACAACTGTATTGATCCTAGATTATCCTCTACGTTTCCTACGAATAATGCCAGATGGAGAGGGAAGCAACCTGTGGCCTATTATAGAACGTAGATAGGAGCACAACGTAAGCTCGTAAGGTATTAGAGACTAGAGTAGCCAATGCCTCTATTGAAATAGACAAAACTGACGGAAAGACTAAGCCGAAACAAATCATCATCTAAAACATATTTTTTTCGTCACACGCATCCATGTCACACCTGCCGCCACTACAGATTTTTTCTTCCCTTCGATGTTTTGAACATTACAGGCCATACTCCTGTCAGCTATCCGCAGAAATAGCTTTGTTGTCATTACTATTATTAAAAAGGTAGATCAGTAAAACCTTAAAATGTTATGTTGAATAGCTTTGGATTTACGTACGAAATCTCCTTTAATTCTTTTCATTATTTCTATGTAAGCAAAAGGAATGCCTGCTTTCAACCTCGTCTCTGGAAAAAAAGATATTTGTCAACTCTGGGATGGATATTTGTATTTAACAATTAAATGCTGTCTGTATTTTTCTGAACAAAGACAGTCCTATATTATATCTTTTGAAATGGGTCGCGCAGAGTTTAGTATTATTCCATATAAGCTAAATATTGCCAGTTTTGTGTATAAACACTTCATGGATATTTATGAGGGCAGGACTAAATTTTGTAGAAAGAAGAACAGTTGGCTGGTCATCTTCGACCTTTGAGACTTTGGGTAGGAGTTCCTCACCTAGACATGGAATGATGTCCATACCATCAAGAGAGCTGAAAAAGTACTGCATATGCTTTTGAGAACCGTTTTTTCATAACAAGGTCTCTTTCAGGCAAAAGAGCAGATCCTTAAATACGTGAGAACCTGATATCCTGAGGATGTGAAAACATCTGATATAAATAATCATTGCAAAATTCTAAATGAACAATCCAATCACATTAGTATCGGGAAATCATCCAAGGACACATAACATACTAGTTCAAAGTTTGTTGAAAAATGAGATTCATTGAAGTAAATAAAAGGAGTAGATTCTCGCGCCTGACTCAACCTGTTCTTTAACTTGTTTTGGGTACAGCGTACTTTGTTACAAAGGTTTGTATGGATGTTTTGTATGTGAGAGGGGGGGGGGGGGGGTCAAGTACCTCTAGGCCGGCTACCTCATAGTAAAATACTGATACATGTCTTTGCATGCGTTATTTTGAAATACTTTCTTTAGAAGTGCTTTCTTTCGTTCTTTAAGTTGAGGGAGAATAGTACTATCATTAGGCTTAATAATCTTTTGTGACGCCCCTTTCTCTCAATCCTGCTTCTCCGTAAGAGAATGTCTAGTATATACAATTCAATGACAGTTGATTTCATTTTTCCATTGTCTCTTATGTAGGTAGATCTGATTACGTTGCATTCAAAGTGTTCTTTCGATAATTTTACCCTTTCCAAGTTGCTTAAAAGTTATCTTCGATAATTGAGCATACTGATGTAACTTGATGGAGATTTTTTATTGAAAATAACATTTGACGGTGGAATGGAAATCGAATTCAATCTGAAAGTAAAGCATAAAGTTGGCTTTAAAGTTAATTTGTTACTGTGTGTCGTAACGATACAAGTTAGGTGCCCCCTTTAAAAAGTAGAAGTATGCATTTTCGAAGATTTGGTATGATCACTTAATCAAGGGCATTAATGTAAATTATACTAAAAATTATTAATACAAAAACTATAATATGCAAATAGAATCAGAAATCAACCAACAGTCCAAATTTACTTAATTCGTGTTTACAAATTTTTGTACATGAGTGTTATTGTTTCTCATACTTGTAAACGTTAGGGACTTTAGAACAGTCAATAAGGCTGATGAGAGAAATCAATTTTAACTTAAGATTGTTATTGTCTTACAGCAGAATAATGCACTTAATTCGGAACAGAATTTAAAGCCCATCTATGAATAGTACATAAAATTTCACTTCATCAACTTCCAAGTTTCTACAACAACAACAACTTTATAATTTCACACTTATTTGTATTCATCCGGAGCTTAAATCTTCTACTTCTTTCGGCTTATTCCTTTTCAGGGGTCGCCACAGCGAATAATCCTTTTCCATTTTGCTCGGTCGTTGACATCCTCCATCTCCACGCCAGTAACCACCATGTCCTCCTTTACTGCATCTAAAAATCTTCTCTTCGGCCTGCCTTTCCTTCTCCTCCCTGGGAGTTAAATTCATGATACTTTTTTCCTTATTTGTTCTTCCTCTCCTCTTTGTACGTGCCCGAACCATCGTAGACTTGCTTCTTTTAACTTCTCTTCCATAGCTCTAACATGTGCTGAACCCAGGAAGTTTTTGGTCTTTGATCCAATCCATTCGGGTCACTCCAAGGGAAAACCTCAGCATCTTTAATTTAGCCACTTCTAGTTCTGATTCCTGCATTTTGATCAGTCCAATCGTCTCCAACCCATGCAATATGGCTGGTCTTGCCACCGTCTAATAAATCTGTCCATTTACCTTTGCTGCTATCTTCTTGTCACATATCCCACCTGATACTCTCCTCCATGCAGCCCACTGAGCATGATCTGGAGCTTATGCGTACTGTAAACCATTTGTTTTCGCGCATAGGGTATTTTAAATATCTGCAAGATCGGGTTATATATTTATTTAATTTTTGGGTTGCAAACAGTACACATATAACTGCCCATATGGTGGTTGTCAAATATAGCAACACTTAGTTTTAGTGCGACAGGGATTGCTTTTAATGCTCATTAGGGGAACGTGTTTTAAAATATCCTTACAAAATTGTCCTGAACTAGTGGACAAGTCACTCACAATCAAAAACGTTTAGGTTTAGGGTGTAACAACAATCTTTTCTGCCCGAATTTGAGATCTGAAATACTGTGGCAAGCATGAATTTAGAAGTTACCAAAAACCTACTCATTTTGGGAAATATTAACTTTCCAGACATTCTCAGGGGCATAATTTTCCTGTGCTCACAATTACGGCACCGATTGCAACATTTAAGAGCAATGTTGTGCTAATGTAATTTAAAAGTCGAAATATAATTATAATCAGCTACTTTATCCTTTTGAAAAACAAATTCTCAATATTCTTGATTCGCTAAATTGAATAATACTGGTCCTTATTAAATTCTAAATTGATCATAAAAATTCTACTCTTTTCATTCAATAGTACAGTATTTAAGAGGATTAAAATTAATATGTATATTGTAATCTACCAGTAATACATTTGCGATTGTGTGTCAGGGGTAAAACGTCATTGCTCTCACTCGTGTATTAAAAGTAGCTTTCAGATATCAGCCATCGTTTTAAGTGACATAAATTACAGGAAGCTACACGCTCAGACTCATTTAGTAAAATCTGCTCAAGCACGTGCGTTGATAACATTTGAAGAACAATTACTGAAAATGGAAAATCATGCCGGAGAGTATTAATTAGCCAAGAAAATGATTGATCTCCAGAATATCTTCCAAGCATTCTAACTTCGCAAAATGTCAGGATCTCCACATTGCTCAAGATTGACTTTGACACTTCAATTCTTAACCACAAATCCTGATGGATTGAGACAATTTCTCCAGAGGCAAGGAAATCATCTCAGATCTGATGAAGAAGGAGGGGAATGCAACCCACTACTTCTTTAGGACAGCCCTCTGAGGTTGCATCGATCTCTTATTTACCGGACTCTTGTTAAGCCAGATCTGAATATTTGATGATCACTATGTCTAGAAGCGGAGTGAAGGCGGCAATACTACTTGGAAGTTCGGCCCTGTTTCGAAAAGGGTGTAGACATTCCAACATTTACTTGCAAAAAATGTGTGTTGCATAACTTAAAACTAAAAAAGCTTAAGGTTAACGTTCTTTGGCATCAATGTTTTGTAGATCAGAATGCAAATAGATAAACAACTAAATCACCTCTGCAGAGAAAGCGCTCTAACATTCTACCAGATTGAAACGAGTTAACTAGAGTTCCTATGAGTACAAATAAACAAATTTCTTCAATGTCTTTAAATAGGTGCTAAGAAACAGTTTTTTCGTCTGAAAATTACTCCTGAGTTATGTATACTTATAAGAAATAAACTGATCCATTTTTCGAGATAGGGGAATCTTCACTCAACACTCTTGAAGAAATGAACTGACTTAATTTTCCAAAGCGTTGGACGTTGTATAATTGCGTCGGATAATGGTAAGCACTGACGATTAAACCTAGTTTGATGGATTCTCCCGTCGATACGACGTATGAGAGCTTTTCAGTTCGACCAGCTGAGCAACCTACTCTGTGATTTAGAGTGAAAGTAGCTGAGTAAACCACAGTCACTTGTACCCTTCACGTGTTCTTCAAGCATGTTCAGCGTAAAATATGTCTGACCAGGCTGGGCTATCCAAACACAGGTACAATCCATCCGACGGGTTTCTTGAGCTTCCGTCTCCCTAATTTTCCTCGCATGGGCTGGGTGGGCCCCGTTAGTATGGTAAAGAGAAGTTGTCAAAGCTTCCCAGCACTGGAATCGAACCCGGGACGGTGGTTTTCAAAGCAAGCTTTTAGACCACACGGTCAAACGCTCGAAACCTATGTTACTATATAGTCTATTGACATCTTGTCCTATGCTTTGGTAACTTTTGCTTCAGTTGTAGTCGCTGTAATTAATGAACTCCTTCATAAATCCTATATTACAATTTTTCTCTAAAAGTTATAATTGACGCTATTATTTTAACTTACGATCCAGTTTATTTTCATGTTAATGAAAATCATCCTATTGCTGTTTTCTGTTAGGTAAATTTGGTTGAAACTGTTCGTAAACAAATTCGATATCTTTTCCTTGAATACATTCAAATTTTAATTATAACTGTAAGGTTTGTTGCTTATTGGCTGAATTGTTTACAACAGTCTGTTTAGGTTTACTCAAAGTGCGTAATTTTTAGGTCAATATAAGTTCTTCTGTGCAACATCATATTTTTTCTCACAAGCTGCTCTGATTATAAAGTCAGCAGATTAATGACCCTCTAGACTTCTTAATCGCACTTCAAACGTGAGAAAATATTTTCCAGATGCAAATTAGTCATTCCTTTCAGTTTGATTATAAACGTATCGTTAACTATTTTAAAATGGGTCGCACATAATAAGATATGCAAACTTGCCAGCTTAAAGTTCGACTGCCTACGTTGAATTCCAATTTCATGCAGACAGATATCTTCATCTTGATACCTTTTGATATTTTTTTCAAGGTGCTGACAAGAGTTGCCTTAGGTATATGTTTGCACTAAATGAATAAATGGGGCCTTTGATAGCAATTTTGAGTAGAATTTATCGATTCTGTAGAATTACGTGGAAAATAGATAAAACAATCAATCAGCTATTTAAATGACAGATTCTAATTTCTATCGATCGGGACAGAACGATTTATCTGTGGCAGAATACGAACTTATTCTTATTTCCCTACATCTCGCACTTTGAAGATATCAAATCCTCTAATTCACTCAATAATACTTTTGCCGCTAATCTGGAATCAGGTTGTGTTGACGATATATTACATTTCAACGTTTTGAACTCTACTTCATCGTTGCTCTTTGTCTTCGCCATGAGTCGATAATCACCTTAAATTTGATGCCGCTTTAGAGTTATATGACCTTAGGAATTTTTTCACAACAAAAAACTAACTTTGTAGAATAAAGTTATTCGACATGACAGAAATAATTTATTTCCATTTCATTAAATTATACAACTGTGATAGTGTCAACAATAGCTAATGATAATTTGACTTATCAATAGAATCATTTCACTTTGATTAATTATTTACAAGTTAGCTTTACTGAGATGAGAAAAATTCTGTATAAACACAAATATTTACTTCAAGGAATAAAGCAGTCACAACTAAGGGAAAGGAAAGGATATAGGGGTGTACAAAGATCAACAATATCTTTCCAAAGCATCTGCAAAATCCGATCATCATGAATTATATTAGTACTTAACATATGTGAGAATTCTTTTCAATTAGTATTTAAAACAGATTTCATACCAAAAATCAAGTAGAGGAAGAAAGTGGTTCTTGATGCCAAGGCATCCATTATGACGCAGTTCGGAGGTTCAAACCATAATTAAAGTCTCTATAAGAGAGTATTTACGGCTTTTGTTTAGGAAACAATAATACAAAGTAAATAAAAGATTAGATAAAATATTAAGTTAATCAGTTTCTAACATTTCTATGTGTTCAGTTTTCTCGATTTCAACAAATGTTGAGACAACACCCTTAACAGCACATGTTATTCAACCTTGAAAGTTAGTCAACATAATCATTTTAGATACACCATGTATAATAGACTGGGAAATGGTATAATTAAGTTTATTTCTTCTGCATATTATATAGTTTTGATTAAAATATACA
>JAAAKL020011942.1:0-13353 GCA_010016065.2 Carybdea cf. marsupialis auct. non (Linnaeus, 1758)
AGAATATTGAGGAAAGTGGAGAGGAGAATATTGAGGAAAGTGGAGAGGAGAATATTGAGGAAAGTGGAGAGGAGAATATTGAGGAAAGTGGAGAGGAGAATCGAGAGGGGAATAGAGAGGAAAGGGGAGATGAGAATAGAGAAGAAAATGGAGAGCAGAGTGAGGAAGTAAATGGAGAAAAGAAGAGGGAGAAGAATGGAAAAGGATACTAACGAGGAGAAGGGAAAGGAAAGAGGAGGAGAATGCAGAGAATATAGAGAGGAATTAAAGGGAGAATGGAAAGGAAAATGAAGAGGAGAGAAGAATGGCGGCGAGATGGTGGTGACAATGCTGGACGATTCACCATAACTTTCCAGACTGAGCAGTTAACATCTAGAGTCCCTTGTAATCTTAAACGTTCGAACCTTAGTATCTCTTTGCATGCTACGACGCTTAAACTTTGACAGTCTTAAAAAAGACATTACAGAGAGCTATAACGTATCTAGGGTGCAGACATTCCAGCTTCCAATTACATCTGGGTTTGAGTATCAAGCTCGATTGCTTAGGGAAGTAGCAAGGAATGTAATTAAGTGACTTTAAAGAATCCTTTACTTTCCTACGGGGAATTTCTGTTCAACGATACCCGAATTCAATTTTTCTTTCTAAGCAGGAAGTGAGTCATAAAACGTAGTAAAATTGGTATGGGATGTTAGTCTATGCATGTACACTATTTGGTATGTTAACAGGAATCAAATATGGGTACGGGATATACTTCTTCTTGCCTCGTTGGATATTGATGGCAAACAGTTGTTTGGTGAGTTTCCGGATTTTGAAGTAGTACTTTCTTGCTACCTTCCTTAAGTTTTCTTCTGGCAAATGTTCTGCATAGTCCAACAAGGAATCAAGTCGGAATCCGGAAAAAAGGGAGCGACTGTAAGCTTGCGTCTAGATAAGAAAAAAATGATACACGATGTTACAATGAATTACTTAAGCTGATCGGGGAACGATAGTCCAAATACTGGATTTTTTTCATTTAGCAATCAACATAAGTAGGTCAAGAGATAATTTATAGGCAGACAGATTTCGTGCTGCACACATAAAAATGTCGCCAAAGAAGAAGTCCGTTAAACGTACCTTCAAAGAGGGTATAACATTTCACATCTATCATGAGGAAGGGTATGGGGAAAATGGGGTGGGTAGTAGGAGAGGGGGAGTTTTTATATCTAAACGGTAGGAAGTGATTCAAACTGACACAAGGCATAAAGTGCCCAAGGAGGCCTTAGCTACAGGTTTTCTCTTAACCAACTTTCACTGTTCCTGATCACAAGCTGTTTATAAATATTTTCTGCCCAGTATTGTCTACTAATGATCGACATCTCTCAATTCACTTTTCACCTGAAGGTCTTGGACGCTGTAGTAATAGCTTCCCTGAAGCCATCACTTTGCCGACAAAAAGAATTTGTTTTTCGTCTTTCTTTGTACCAGTAGTCTTGTTTTCGTTATCCTTGTGTCATCTAATGTTCTATTGTTTTCTTCGTCCTACTATTAACACTTAGTTCAGTTGTAATCTGGATGTCTTTACTTAGTCATTCAATATCCATGTGTCCACCATCTGGTATGTTTTATATAGCTTTTTTTCAATTAGTGGTGTTAATACTCTGTATATTATCCTTCAATGTAAATCACGTTCCTTCACAAAATTATGTATAAAATCTATTCTAATTTTAGTTATTGTCAGTATCGATGTAATGTCTTGTAAAGAATCAATCGAAAAGCTTCGACAAAATGAAATTCGCCTATAGTCTCAGATAAACTTTTCTCTCGCCATCATCAACCAGCCCAGCAACCCCACTGTCCATGACTGTATGAAAGTGAAATGTGCAAACTGATAAGCATAATTAAAAACCATATCAAATTTGAAAATCATAACAGCTGAAATTACTTACAATCGAATTTACAGCATTTGGCAACATACTCAGGAAAGCCTTTCCATTGCCACGAAATATGCTTGCAGGAAACAACGGCACAAAGGTGCCGTAGTCAAAGTGAGCAAAATTCACTGCTGCATGCTTTACTACGATGTCAAAAATTTCTTCCGTTAAATCACAGAGTTCGGCTATTGTTCTGAATCTTGGAGGGAGTCCTTTCACCTGTTGAGAATAAATGTATCATTACTATCTCCCCATAGAGGGAATTATTGACAGTTGATTAAAATTCGATAAAAAAATAACATTAAAAAGTGAAGATTGCTTAATGATTTTAGCACATGATCGGTGAATGTTATTTGTTGTCAATAACAGCGACATGTTCTTAACACTAGAGACAGGTTTCGTTTATATACTTTCCCTCTTGAACCTGCTTCTTCTGCTTCTTTTACCAAAAACACCAGCACTATAACTACTACTTTTACTACTAGCACCAGTGACAGATCCAGAATAACGATGAACTGTGGAGAGGGGACGTAGCCAAACGTAAAGCATAATGAATGCCACAGGCCCTGTGTACTTACTATAGAATTACACACGTAAATTGTCCTAATTGATTTATCTACTACCAGCAGCTTTCATCTAACCAAATTCCTTGTCTCAAACACTACCACCACCACTACTACTACTACTTCTACTATCCTTATACCACTGCTTCTACTACTACTATCACTACCACCATCACCACTACTACTCCTACTACTACCACTATTATTATTATTATTACTACCACTACCACTACTACTGCTAATACTACCACAGCAATTACTACTGCTACTGCTACTACTACCACTACTACTACTACTTCTACTACTGCTAATACTACCACAGCAATTACTACTGCTACTACTACCACTACTACTACTACTACTACTACTACTACTACTACTGCTACTACTACTACTACTACTACTACTACTACTACTACTACTGCTACTACTACTACTACTACTACTACTACTACTACTACCACTACCACAGCAATTACTACTGCTACTGCTACCACCACTACTACTACCACTACTACTGCTACTACTACCACTATTACTACTACTAATACTAATACTACTACTAATACTACTACTAATACTACTACTACTACTACTACTACTACTACTACTACTACTACCACCACTTCTATCTCCACTATTCGATAAGTGATGCCAGCATCACCGCTGGCTCTATAACTTAAACTATAAAATAGTAAGCCATGCTTGAACGAGTTTTTGTTCCTTGCTTTCTGTCTCTGTTGTGATTCACCGCATCCGCAATATAGTAGCAACGACTAAGTAATGAAACCACTTTGTTTTACTGACGGTAACGATGAAATGAAAAGATAGACAAAATTTAATTTATAAGGACTGAAAGCTTATTATATCTAAGAAAATGCATTTTCCAACGTCAAGATGCATTACTTACCTTTCCATTCGCTTTGGCAGATAATTCTTTAACCATATCCTGAAGTTCATAATCGTCAACAATATCATGGTTACCTCGATAAATCCTGTAAAATATGGAATGAAAATATGTTGATCTGAATTGGGATTGTCGAGGATATTTACACATACAAGAATGTAGATGGGTTAAGGTATGTATTGCATTAATCTTCATTTAAGATTTGTTGAAATGTACTTTATTTGCAGCAGCTGGAGTTTGGAAGCCAAATCAGTTGTTTACAAATAGAAGATTGGATTCTCTTCAGAAACGCCCAATAAGATGCAACATAGATGTGGTGTAACCGCCAGTAAGCAGAACGATACTAGGGAGGTTGGTAGCAAAAATGAACAGCACAGAGGCTGAAAATTATGCGCAGCCTGTTGAGTTTCCCTGACTACTCCTCTAACACACGACGTGCTGATCATTCTTTTAACAGATCCGAACGCTTCACTTTACTAGCTGATAACACTAATATACCCCCAAACACTTAAAACCTCGAATAAGCGCCAGGGGTGCTTATCATAGGGAACAGAACTTACATAAAATAAGAAAAATCACCCCTTAAATTGTACATATAAATGGCAAGATAATAATGACGCTTACGTTTTAACTACAGCACAGCCGAATTCCTTTAAGGTATTTGAAACCTTTCTAACATCATCACGGTATGGGTAATAGGGTAAGGCATGTGTATCATCTACTCCCTTGTCCTAAAGGAAAGAATGCGTTATAAAACTTGTTAAGCTGCACTAAGAGAAATATTTGGAACATTTGGGACTAAAAATAGAGTTTGACAGTGGCATCAAGGTTAAATGATATTTAAATCATGATTTCCAATGTAACTTTATACCTTCAGAGCCTGATGTGTATAACATTAAATACACCATAGATTCATTACATTCAGGATCAGTTCTTTGACTTTATTGATCAGTGATCATGACGGATTGTTCTCCAGTCGCATGGTTTTTAGGGTCTTGACTATCAAAAGGGAACCGCTTGTTTGAACGCAATGTCCCTTTATGACGTTTTAGTAACGTTACGTTCGGCGCACAGTTTGTCAGAATGTTTCACTCCCTATGAAATCATTCTTTACTGCAAATAACCTGATCAGTTGCTCCTTTTTAATAGAAATCTGTATTATTTATCGATAAGAACTCTCAACATGTAGAAATTTGTTAATAATTATGTACATTTATCCCAACTCTTGATGACCTTCTTCCCTTTTCAAGTGCATTGCTCCACGTTAGTGTGGTGAATTGTATGTTCTCAACTTGATATAAATATACAACATATACTGGGATTGATTGCCAAACTTCTCAACAGCATTGCCAGTATCGAACCATTCCTGCTCAAATTTGAATCTTAGTAGCAAGGAAAAGATTCTGAAGGAGAGTTTTGATTTATTTGTCGTTCGGAATAAAGTAACCAGAAGAGAGCATTTCCCGGCACACACTGCTGGTAAGGATGCCGAAGAAATTGGTCTGTCGCCCTTTGAAAGCACGTAGTGACTCTTTCGAAGGAATATTAGATGCTCATCTTCTACCGCGTAAAAATGTTAACTTATGAATGTTTCCAGGTCAAAAGAAGGTGAAAGTTAAAGAGCGCTTCATTTTCTACTGAAAATAGGCCTCATTGCCAGGAAGCCCTGTCAAAGGTTGATATCATCGCAATCTGGAAAAATGAACAGATTGTTAAGGAATAGCTTGCGCAAATGGAACTGAGGAAAGACACAGCACTCAAGCTTTGCAAAGTTAAGATGCTGCTGTGTATTGTACAGTATATTTAATAGTGACTTTGCTTAAAAATTTGGAAATTGCTGTAACTGTTGAACAAGTTCTGTAAGAGACATATAGAATCTTCATAGGCAGTAGGGAGAAAATGCTATGAGTGTGGCAGACAAAACAGTTTCTGTCGTGTGCTGCAACAAACCCAAGAAGGAAACACCAAAAAGTAGAGGTGCATTAGCCCATGATGATTATGAAACAGGATGCTAGTGATGCAGGAATCATTTATTTTCATTTGAGAAGGAAAAGTCCAATATGGAATTAAAGATCATGTTGAATCGTCCAACACAAGTACAGAACACATCAAAGGGTAAAGCATGCTAATGTTTTAATACAAACTTTATCTCACCATCCGAGAGGCACGTTGCGCATGTTTCTGATGATAGTGACTATTTGTCTATTTCAAGTTACATTATTTATGTTAGAAAAGGATTCAGACTTGATGCTTAGTGTAGTTAGATTTGAGTTCTCATCTTCATTGGAATATATAACAACGATATGGCATTAGTTCTACATACGAATTCCAGGTACAACAAGGAAAATATACCATGACATACCTCCATAGCTTTGTTATGTAGGCGAGATCTGTAGGTCCACGTTTTTGCTCTCCTGTGGCCGACCACGTTAAACACACGCGCGGGAAAAGGGTATATTCTATCAACAATCCCTTTTGGTCGAAGAAACGTTCGGAAGAGGAGTGAATTGGCTTCCAATGTACCTCGGCAGTGATACTGGAGGATTGTTTTCAGAGGGTGTCGATCGGACAATTGTCTTTCCAAGGCAAGGCAAAACTGTTCCAAGTAGCGATGAGTCTCAAAAGAATGCTCTACTATGATTCCCCATGCAGTTTCGACATTGTTGTACGCTATTTTAGCAATCAACCACCTGCCCTTATCCTTCGGGGTCACCAAGCTGCTTTCTACAATCATGAATGGTAAAACATAATGACAAATCATGCAGTGGGCTCAAAGGAATGAAGAATTATTACCTGATCATGATACAAAATACGAGCTCGTCTCTTATTAGTGATATACACTAAAAATGAAATTCGAACTCTTACCAAATTGAGTGTACAGAACGGACTCAGAGCGGAGGAAATATTGCAGTTATCACCTGCAATGAACTGCGCTTGAATCAACTGGACTTCAGTACTTACTTTTCCCGTAAAATTCTTGAATAGCCAGCACTTTAAGCTTTCTTTTGCCACTTTTTCTTGAGACTGAAGCAAAGATTGCCAACGGTTCACGGAATGTTAAGCGCAAGCGTCCAGTTTCACCTTTCTTCCTCAAATTTGGTAGATTACGCATTTCTGGGAAGTCGGAGACGTAAAGGAAATTTTGCCTCACGGCCTAGAAAAAATTCAAAAGATTATACCTGATATGACAAACCTAGCACTATCAAGATAAATCAAGATAAATTCAAGGTTGGCAACCATGTGACCTGTTGGTCATGCCTGTTGGATATTAATAATACTAGAACCTCCCTTTCACCTAGCCAGGTGGCATTTTACGAAGATCATGTTCCTGGTCCAAAATTCAAAATAGTAGGATTCAGCCTACGCATACTACGATGATCGTTCTGATTATATATATGTATATAGATATATTGATATACACGTAAGTTTGGGATCCCTTTACTTGAGTTAAATCTCTGTAGGTTATTCCCCCCATCCTATGTAATTCATGTTCTGATTAAGTGCCATTCTCAGTTATTCAATTACCTTTTCTCTTTCTTGTAAATAAAAAAATGTAATAAGAAATATATACGTTCTCCTGTGCGTCTAAATATAATACGAAAGACCAAACATACACATTTCTTTGAAGTTTTCGATCTTTTCTTTTTTTTTCTTTTCCAGTACGAAGGATTTGCCTCAGGGACGTGGTCAACCCTCTGGAACTGGTGGTAGGAGGGGCAAAACTTAATCAAGAAAGCACATCCTGTCTTGAAGAGGTTAAAACTTCTCAAGTCACAGCCAAAGCTATTGATAACTATATAATCTAAACGATACAATGCTATTATTTCTCACATTCGCTGCCAATCCTGTTTTCTCTTTCAGTAAGAACAAGTTAGGTCATACGGACAAGATTCTTGAGTTCAAATTGGCGATACGAGACTGACCTCAAGAAGTGCGTGGAGGTGGGTAGGGCATGTCCCCCATGTTCAAACTACTGTTCTGCATTACTAGGAATGGATACCTAGCGAAGATAATATCAAAACGTTTCAGTTTAATATGCATTTTTAAGTTCTTTTTATTAGCATTGATATAATTTCTGATGGAGTAATGGAGAAAAAGATAGAAGCAGTTGACATGAAATATCTGAGAATGATTTCGTGGAAGCAGAAGATAATAAATGAATATGTGAAAGAAGAAATCAGAAGGTGGCATGGGAAGCTAGAAAGCCTATTGAACATCATAAATATAAGGAAGCTGATGTGGTATGGGCATGTGATGAGAGGCAAGGGAACGATGAAGAGCACCATCATGCAAGGGAAGAAAGTGGGAAAAAGAAGAAGTGGGAAGACCTAAAAAATGTATGTTGATGATACTAAATAATGGACGGGAAAAGACATGGTAACAACATTAAGAATGACAGAAGACAGGCGGAGGTGGATGAAGGAAGTGCTGAAATGGGTGCACCAACGGTCTACCAGGTTACGGTTGTGATGATGATGATGAGGAGCATCATTTCTACCCACACTAAGCATTGTTTGTCTTTCTGACGAGCGTAGCTGGATTGGACGGGGAATCTAGTCTTCTATACACCTCTGCTTATCATCAGTGACAGTTTAAGGGCGTTGTGAAGCCATCACTTTTCTCTGCGGGCTTCTATACTAAAAGGGTACATGTGTGTATTTGCTTAAATTAACATCGTGGAAGTCAGTGAAAACTGGAATCTATACCCATTGAAAGAGAAGCAGTGTGTACAAGCCCCTATGCAGCGTGATCAGGTCTACACTACCTTACGATGTATGCCAACATAAGACCTACAAATTATACTCAGCTCAGGTACCCTCAACCTCCAAAACAGTCACTACTGCTTATCGGTTTTAAGCTTGACTTCGTAGTATCCATTACTCTAACAACAATTTGGTGAGTATATTTCTACGACAAACGTATTACATGTACTTTATCCTAATACCGTCTACATTGGTTGCAATATCTCTGAAATACCTGGACAACTGTCATTTTTAAGCTTTTCTTGACCAGGTCAGCTAGTTTCTTCCTCCCAATGAGCCTGGTCAGTTTCGACAGACGCATCCCAAGTTTCGGACTCCTATGAGAACTCCCAACTGGAAACATTAAAGATAAAAAATAGTATTAATAAAAATTCATCACTACAATTACGATATTATAAGCAGTAAACATATAAAGTAGCACTATGTCTAATCAGGAATACGGGATGGATAGGTCATCGCTCTGTGACTTCAAAGGGCATTTCTCTCGTCATCCTTTCGTGATTTTATCAACTTTTCTTCTATACAGGGATCTTGTGAACGTTCTTGTTGAAAAGCATTGCTGCGACACAGCATCCTATTTTTAATAAAACTTTTTGTAAAGTTACTCCTTGTAAGCTTATGATGCTGTGAGACTGGCAATCCAATATTTCAGGGATTTACCCTCTATAATTATTAGAAATAAGTAATGTATGCAGTTGATCATTACCGTAGACTCTCCTAATTGACAGTGGATGCATCCCAGCAAGACGAAGTTGCACGAAGTAGTCGTCAGATCTGAGAAAGCTAGGGCTGCCGACATTGGGAAAATTCGGTATTTCCAAGGATGGCTGGCGAAAGTTCTTGAAAACTTTGGATATTTTCTGCAAAAAATATAAAGAACAGTAAAATACACTGTGTGGATATAGTGCCCATTCCACGTTATGCAAATTTAAAGGTGCTTAACAACCGACATTAGCCCCTGAGCTCAGACTTGCTGGTAATAATATTTCTTATTGACGTCTTGGGGAGTGCAGACATAAAGTAGCGATTTTTTTTTTGGGGGGTGGCATAATCGATTTCGAGCGTAGCCTATTGCTCAACCAGGGTGAGCAATGTCCTGGGGAGAGAGCAAATTTACAGGGGTGGTCTCCCGTTGCCTTTCCCAACCAATAGTCTTTATATTGGGCTAGGCGGGATTCGAACCCACAACCTCGGGCATGTGAGTCCGATTCCTTAACCACTAGACTACGGCGGCTCTAGCAGCGATACACAGCGCATACTTGCGTTTTATCAATTATATCTACGTCCCAACTTTGAACTTTGGTACGATGAAGTGCAAATCTTGCTGAAGGATACTACAGCTGGACCGGGACCGGAACCTTGTCGATGAATCGTCGGTCACCTGCTTATGACACCCATGCTCCCATCGACGTTCTCGTTTCTTACTTGGTGTTAATTACACATGTGGCCACAGAAACACCTTTACAGTTTCGTTCTTCGATCCTATTGATGTCTCTTGATGGAAACCCAAGTTTCCTTTTGCCAATTCTTTATTAAGATAGAAGATCGACCCCTTTCCCATTTTTGGTTCTTTCTACGTTTTGAGCTACGCAGTTCCTCTACCTCCGGTTAAGCAAATCTTCTCTTTGTGTACAGGAGTAACTTTTTCATAGGAACTGGTCACTCTCCTTTACCTGGTGTAACTTACGCCCCTTAATTCCATTGTTTAATAACAATGCAGTTGGTCAAGCCGGGCTTAGAGCCTTAGTATAATTCAAACATCTGAAAGTGAGGCTAACCTCGCTCAGTCTGAAAGAGCACATACCCATTGTTGTCACATGGGTCGGCAAACATGGCCGCTTCAATACAGAAAGGGTAATAAGAAAACCATTGTTTTCGACTTCTTACGTCACGTTTGGGAAAATCAAGTCCGAAAATAGTGAACTTTGAGTTACTTTAGTGCACGATATGGACGTGAAAATGCACTGCAGATCTGACACCACTGCATATACCTCATACTTCATTTCTCATGCACATATTAACAGTATACCATAAAGGCAGTACCTGTAACAAAAGAGCTCGAGGTTAAAATCAACGTCTTGCACGTGACACAATAGAAGTAAGTAATACTCGGACATACCTGGAAGGCAGTAGACAGTCCCTTGTAGAAAATATAATAATGTTTCCATTTCAGCTCCTTGAGTTTTCCAAATTTTTTCAGCATTGTCTTAAGGTAAGGATTTGAGACTTTTTTCTGAAGTATTCCTTGAAATGTCATGAGCTTGGCATAACGTTTGTCGAATAAATATCGACCAGCTATTTTCTTGAAGGTCGCCGTCGTCAACGTATAGTACTTTGGTCTCTTATCGAGAGGATAGAAATTCCGCTCAAAATTTAGTTTGTTCGCTCTCATTTTTTTACATTTCTTTGATGTTTCATGGGGAAGTGAGATGAAGCAACCCAAAGCTACAAGGAATAATAGATAACATTTACTTGCCGCGAACTTGCAATGTGTTTTCTTAATCAACGTCCAACACAAGAATAGTCTGGATATAAAGCTAGCATAGATTTGTGACAGACAAGTCATCGGGCTTTCTATGCCCGATGTCTGTTTCAGTTACTACAAAATGTGAACTGAGACATGACCAGTAGCTGCAAGGCGGAGGCGGGGATATTGTCCCCAAAGGGCATGTTTTTATGGGCATCCCCCCCCCTCGAGGAAAAACCCGAGCGACTATTTGTGTCAAAATCAGCCTTCGATTGATGCTCGGCTTCTGGTAATCGATTTTAAATCAACCCTGTATTCGATTATAGGTATATTTGTCTATTAGTTGCCTCTTGCATAATAGAAGTTATTAAAAAATACAGGAACTGTGTCCCTCCTGCATGCTGACAGCTGCTGGCCTCGCCACACAAGATGCGGTATCTGGTCGACAAATCACATACTGACTCTCAAATAAATCACGCCAGCAACAAAACTCACACCTCACTGGGGTTGGACTAGCTATCCGACAGACTACACAATCGAGCCTTATCGTCTTCACCTCTACCATTGAGTGGCTGTGAGGACTCCGCAGTGACTCAATCTAAACAACAGAGACCTCATCCTTGTCGCTAAATAAAAGTACATCCATATCTGTTGACCCTTTCCTGGAACGATGCAGAAGAAAGGTGCTAAAAGGAAAGGATATAATGACAACTATGTTCCTGGATTCGACGTAGGACCAACAGGGTCAGACCGTCAGGTAAAAGAGCAACTCAACTATATATGATAACATCAGGTGATACGATCAAACTTTTTAGTTCCTATTACGCGTATTTCAACGATTTTTGTACAAGACAGGGCGACAAGGTTTTTACACACAAGTAAATATTTTCCGCCTGAAGCCACTAATGATTGCCCACATTGTTCTTTGCTTATGGTAGACCTAGGAAAACTACGGCCCGGCGGCCCGTTTGTGCGACGTTGTCCAGTCGATGTGTGAGCAGTCTTACGTCAGAGCACAAGTTAAAACTAATTGGCCTGATTTAATGTTACCTTAGTGGGGTAGGCCATCGGGCTTTGCCACCCCCTGCATAAAATTATAATATTAGATTGCAAATCTACAGAGGAGGTCAGGCGTTCCAAATCTAAATTCAAAATTCAAAATTATAAATCCTAAACCAAAATTTTTAAAACAAGAAACTTTACCAACTCCAATCTCATCCCTAAGTCTTATCCCTAACCCTACAACGTTTCTTATGTTCATTGGTAAGCCCCCTGTAGGTTGCTTTCCATGTAACGCTCCAATTGATAAATTTTGTCGGCATGTCGGTACTATTGTATGGCTTCGAAACCTGGCCACTGAACAAAACCTTAACATCGCGTTTGAACGGCTTCGATAGTAGAGCACTTAGAAGAATTGAAAGAATCCGATGGTGGTAGCAAGTCACGAATAATGAGCTACGTGAGCGCACGCAACAACATCCAGTTTCAGTTTTAACTCAAACTCAAAGAAGGGTGCGATGGTATGGACATATCCTGCGCCTGCCTCCGAGTCATCCAACCTGCGCGGTCCTGGATTTTAGTCCGTCTGTAGCAGGATAGAGACGCCCACGAGGCGCACCTCGCACTGGATGGCTTGATGTCGTCGCCAAAGATCCGCGATCCTGTGGAGTGCCTCTATCTCAAGCGGAGCAGCTCACTGCCGATCGTCAGTACTGGCGAGCACTTGTGTTTCCAGTTGGCTCTACGCATCGCACGGTGCTCGAGGATTAGTGAGTGAGTGTGTGAAATGGTGTCCAACGACTGAGCTCACTTTGACATGGAAGATGCTCAATCCAGTGCTTTTTAGAGACCAGTGATTGAAACACTGAATGCATGGATCATTACATATTTGGTATTTATGTTTCATGTTACACGAATATACTTCATTTGCGCATTTTTGCTGCGCATTGCTCTTTGTCACAAATTATAAATTCCCACTGGATCATTTGCTACCACACTCACTTACATATCGGCGATGGCTTTGAACCAGTATCACGTATACAGTTAAGGGATTTCCTCTGATCGAACTGACAAATATTCATACCTTCCAGATATCATCATCCAACCACCGCATTCAGGGCTACGTAGAAAGAGCAATCTTTACTAAGATTATTGCTCGTAAAGGAATAAAATAATACACATACACTTTTTACAAACATATAAGTCTTATGTGCTACTTGTGAAACATATCACTGACCTTTTCACTCCGACTTGAATCAGCCTTTCCCTGCGATGATCGCTCAAATGGTGGTTGAGGATATACATACTCGTGGAAGACATCTCTCTGGGAAGGAAGGAGCGCCATACGACACCCTGAGCTGTCAAGCAAGAGGATATAAATGTATTTTGTTTCTTTCAAGGAACTACATTTTACACCGGTCATAATCCTGACCATAAATTCAGAGAGGCTACTTTATACTCCTGAATTCCCAAAAACGCAAAAATCTGATCCCTTCTGTTACTAGATATCATCATAACCATTATCATCATCTACCCGCGTGATCATCATCATCATCATCCACCCTCATGATCAGGGTTGGCGAAATCAGTGATTTTTTAAAAAAATCAAACAAATCTGATTTTTTTTATTTAAATCAGATTTTTTTGATTTAAATCGAGTTTTTTCTTAAGTCCATAAATTCACGATTCAGATTTTTTGTTTCTGAGCCTTTCAATTCTTAAACACTGTAAATTATACACCAGG
>JAAAKL020011943.1:0-13353 GCA_010016065.2 Carybdea cf. marsupialis auct. non (Linnaeus, 1758)
TATGAGATCTATACTATGTAGTTCATGACTGCTTGTGTGTCTGCCTGAGTACTTATATATATATATATATATATATATATATATATGATACTAGCTCCTTTGTCATTATGCAACAAGAAGATGCCCGACTGCATCATTTTATTGAAGCTACTGTTATTATCAAGACATAAATAGGATATGTGTGAGGACACAGGTGCTTGCTTTGTCCTGTGAATGCATCAGTTTGAGTCTAAGAGAGATTGTATCTGCAATGGCTAATAAAAACTTTTTTACTTGTGAAGATAATCATGACTTGTGTTTACCAAGCCTCTCAATGATACCAGCAATCTTATTAGACAGGTGCTGTAAAAACAAAATGACGCTTCACAAAATGGTATTCCATTTGTGGTATAATTGGTCAGGGCATTACGGAGTAGACCATAGTGAAAAATATTCATGAAAATATGTTAAAGGTAGGCAGATCTGTGTAATATATATTGCATACATAATTCTGATGGTGGCTAAATTACCTTGGTGTGATTCCTGATGTAAACAGTGGTCATTGGTATGCTTGGACACAAAAGGTTGGAAGTGAAAGGATGAGGTGTGCCATAAATAAGAGATAAATTCTGTGGAAGTGAACAAAGATAATGAAATCAAGTCAGTGAAAATTAACAGTAGATCTTGGATTAGAAACTGGTAGACAAATTGTTGCTGATATAGTTCTGTGTCATCCCACACACTGGAATGTGACAAGAGAAGCTGACATTATCATGCACAAATCCAATCATAGTTACAGAAAAAATCTACACGTTGCCAGGATAAAGGAATTTTATGGGAAGTCGTTAAGGTATGTAAGCATTTGTTGAATATTTCTTGTTAGGTGGAAGGACTGAAAACCAACATGATGGTGACTTAGTTGATTGTAAAAAGGGTGTAAAACTTAGTCTGTGCCATCTGAACTTTTTTGGTGGCCAAAAGGGCAATGACATATGAAGATCTTCTCAATTCATGTCAGTTTAATATAATTTAATTGCGCTCTTCCAAATATGCATTGGCATCAAGCTAAATTTTAAATATATGCAGTTGAAAATGTCAGATGGGATGGAATGAAAGAATATTGCATGTATCTGAAATACGTGAATTTCATCAAAAGAATATGACTTAAATGATTTTATTTGTATAGGTTCAGAACTAGAAAAATAACAATTTACAGTATGTAATGCTAGATAGAAAGATGTAGAGGAATGTTGTGATATCACTTTCACTATAGTTTACTTTTTTTAAAAAATACCATATTATCTATTAATATGTGACCCTGTCACTGTAATCATATTACGCATGCGTTACCCCTTTTGACTATCTTACTTGCATTTTACTAGTTTTTCTATCATTGCACAGTTCTTTACTTTATGCATCATTATACTTAGTTCGTCTTCCTTACGCGTTCTTTGCATTTCGGCTCTCATTTTATCTCATGATAGGAATTCAAGTAATTTGTTTACTAGTGGTTTATTACTCTCTTTGACGTAAAATCGTTGTTATTATTATCTCAATCCAACATCGTACTTACCACTGTACCTTTGTTGTGGCTTTGTCTTGCTTATTGTGGTTTCCAAATTTTTGATTCAGTTCCAAGGTTTAACCGAACTGTACAGAACATCGTCTCGTATGGCTACTTTTGATATTTCATACATTGCGTTGATTTTCAAAACTCTTCAAATTTGTTTTGTCCGCGCATATTTTGCATGCTTTAATTTTCATTAGCAATTTTCGATTCGTGTGTCTGGTCTATCATTTGCAGATACCAAGCGAATTTTAGCAAAGTCTGAACTGGAATGTAAACATGTTGCTCTCGAACATAAGTTCGTATGCGGTCCTTTCGATGCTAATAGCCCTTTCCACACTGTCGAACCATCCCTCGGAATCCACCGAAAACTCCGGCAGCGATAAACTGCCGTCACAGTATCCGTATGCGACGGCATTCCACAACAATTTATTTTTTATTTAAGAGACTGTTCCTGGCACTGAATAATTGAATTCCAGATGAATTTAGAAGTTTTCTAATGTGTATCTTTTAACATCAGGGATAGCTTTTTTCCCGGGTACCCTTTCGTCATTGTAGTTCACCTGAAGCGTACTGTGACCATAGTATGAACAACTCAGGAAAGACTAAGCTTGGTGAAACACAGATAAATTAAAATAAGTCTTCTTTGTTCACAAAATATTGATGAAGTCATCGACATTGTTATCGTAGATATTATGTTGCACGTGGCTTCATAGTAAACACTGTGTCACTGAGATTTTCATCGCATCAACTCCCACACCGAAAAGTGTGGCAATTATTTTGACTTTCCATAGAACAATCTGAGATGGTCAGAAATTTCCCGGCTCATTGGCACGTGAACCTTTTCTGCATAAATGAACGGGTTATGGGCAGACTGTCACACCGACATCGAGGAGGAACGAATTTTTCAGAACCTTGTGAGGACTTCCTCGGCAATTTTTTTCGGTCGCTATTGTCTTTGTCCATGGCAGTTACGACGGCAAAGCCGAATACCGTCGTGAATTCTGAGGGCTGCAAACTACATCAGACGAACTAAATTTTCAGGTTGTCTGTTATGATCGTCAGTGTGGAGACGGTGCACGAGCCAGGAGACAAGTCAAGTGATTTCAGGTTCATGAAATTTAGCTCGTAAGTGTAGAAACGGTGTGTAGACGATCTCTAAGTGATGCTCTTTCAGTCCGTCTAAATTCAGGACGCAGAGAGCACACCAGGCAGACTTTTTCGCGGAGTTTATCAGTCCAGTTTCTGCTTCTTTGCATTGTTTCACTCTTGTTCATATTTCGTTTGCTCATCTTGAAAAAAATGAACCCTTTTCTGTCGGATTACTGCAAGTTTAGAAATAAGAATTCTCCCATCACTCAAATAAAAAACATTAGGATACAAACATCTTACACAGCGTAAACCAAGATGGCAAACAACTTAAGAACACTAAATTTAAACATGCATTATAATCATGTAAGCAAACATGAAATAGAACTAACTATTATAAAAAAGAAACACGAACTAAGGGACAATCAATCGGTTTTCTATAGAGTCTTTAGGGCAAAAGTATTGCTAGGCAAATAACATTAGATCATAAATCAAAGAATGAGCAAGTAGCGATGGCAATACTTTTAAACTGCGCCATCAACTTATGTGCGTGACGAAAAAAGGTGTCAATGGCGGAAAGTGGTTCGTCAATTTAGGTCGTCCCGTATGCACACACAATCACACTTAAATTTAGGTCAGCCTAACTTGACTTAGTGCATCCATTGAACGAACCAAAGTCGATGAACTTAATTGATAAATGTTAGTTCGTCTCCGTTTCCACAGTGACAATCTAAAGCGAAGAACTAAAATTTAGGTCGTTTCATGTTTAGATCGTCGGCTTAGTGTAGAAACGGTAATTTATTCTTTTTACTCATCCAATACCCTGAGGCAGTAGTGAAGCATTGACGAAGTTCGAGATCCAGCATCCTCCGTCAGTAAACACAGCAGGTAACTCATTTTCTGTGAGCCCAGTTTCGCTCTCAACCAAGGTCTTAAGAGTGACATATGGGCGGCCGATTCTTCTCGGTAAATTTCACTATGATAATCACAGGTTCACGGTTGTTTACATTTTCTTGGCGTGGAAAGTCGCAGCCTACATATTAATTCTGTATGAAACTAACTGTGGCGCGACTTATAGAACTTTGCGGGTTATTTGCTAATTTCAAGCAGGCACCGATACATAATGCAAAAAATCTGCATGTGCCAAATGGTGCGATAGCCAAATACTTACTGCGATCTCTCTGTCGTAAGTTTTGCGTGTGCAAATGCAGCTTGTACGTTGCTGCATCTTGTATGAAGGCGTATGGTTATGGTTGTTAACCGTAACTTATGGCGTATCTAGGCGCAGCCTATATATTGATTCTGTATGAAACTAACTGTGGCGCGACTTATCGAATTTTGTGGCTTATTTGCTAATTTTAAGCAGGCACCGATACATAATGCAAAAAATCTGCATGTACCAAAGTGGCGATAGCAAAGTGCTTACTGCGATCTGTTTCTGCCGTAATTTTTGCGTATGCAAATGCAGCTTGTACGTTGTTGCATCTTGTATGAAGAAATGTATATTCACGGTTGTTTACCGTATTTCGTGGCTTATGGACCGCAGCCTATATGCTGATTTTGTATGCATCCAACTGTGTTGCGGCATGTAAGACTATGCAAGCTTTATACTAATATTTAACCTGTAAGTACCTGCAGAAAAACCGCATGTATCAAAGTGCCCCGGTTATTATTGTACCGAAAAGGTTGGTGCAACATCTCCACCGTACCTTTTACTTGAGAAAATGCAACGCGACTCTGTTTCCTCTTATTTGTTGACTATGATTCACGGTTGTTTATCGTACTTGGGGGCGTATAAACGGCAGTCAGTATGTTGATTGCGTATGTATGTAATTATGTTGTCGATTATAAAATTATGAGGCTTATTTGCCGACTGTCAACAGGCATTGTTATGTACATGCTAATATCCATTATGTACCAAAGTGTGCAATAACTATTTGTGTAATCTACCTAGCGTACTTTTTGCGGTTCATGCTATGCGGCTCATATGCCATATGGCTTCAACGTTATGTGGCCTTTGCATCATGCGGTCTATACATCATGCAGCTTATGCATTATGCGGCCTGTACATCATGCGGCCTGTACATCATACGGCCTATACATCATGCAGCCTGTACATCATGCGGCCTGTACATCATACAGCCTGTACATCATGCGGCCTGTACATCATACAGCCTGTACATCATGCGGCCTGTAATCATGAGACCTGTACATCATGCGGCCTGCACATCATGTGGCCTGTACATCATGCGGCCTGTACATCATGCGACCTGTACATCATGCGACCTGTACATCATGCGGCCTGTACATCATGCGGCCTGTACATCATGCGGCCTGTACATCATGTGGCCTGTACATCATGTGGCCTGTACATCATGCGGCCTGCACATCATGTAGCCTGTACATCATGCGGCCTGTACATCATGCGGCCTGTACATCATGCGACCTGCACATCATGTGGCCTGTACATCATGTGGCCTGTACATCATGCGACCTGTACATCATGCAGTCTAGACATCACGCGGCCTGTGCATCATGCGACCTGTACATCATGCAGTCTATACATCACGCGGCTTGTGCATCATGCGGCCTGTAGATCATACAGCCTTGCGTCATATACCTCGTGTGTCTTATACTGTAAAAAATATCTAACCATTGGCATAGAAGAATGCGAATCGTTGTGAAAAAACTGTCGACAAAGGAGAAACGAATCGCGCAATGCATGCCAGTTGCATATGCTAATTGAAGTCTTTCAGGTGTTCGGTATGCATACAGAGCTATGGAGCATTCTTGGTAATTTCTCTGGCAGAGAGAATGGTTTTCGTTTATGCGGAGGTGAAATTTGATATGAAGAAGAATAGTACATACTAGGACTATTTCACCGTAGGGACAAATATGATAAAGTTAAAATTTGTTGTAAAATTGTCGTGATGTATGTTTACTTTTGTTCTCAAAGTATTCTCGCTTCTTTACTTTCTGTCTTGTCAAAGACTCGCAATTTGAAGGGAATGTTGTGTATCGAAGGATCATAGGCGTAACCACCGGAGAGATATTGGTGGAGAGCAGGTCCGTAGCTGCGGAGGGCATTGCCCCCCCCCAACGGTTAGGTTTGTAGGGCCCCCTCGTAGAAAAATCCGAGCTAGTATTTCTGTCAAAGTCAGTGTCCAATTGGTACTCGAATGCTGGCAATCGATTTTAAATAGGCTCCGTTTTCGATTACAGGTTTTTATATCTATTAGTTGCCTCTTGCGTAATTATCATTATTTTTATTATATCTTTAGTTAGTTAATATCTGGCGTACGCCTGGACTAAGCTAAACCTTTCTGTGAAAGTGAATTTTTTTGAATGTGAGAGATATGTGCTATTTTGTTTTCTCAATGTATTCTCCTTTTTCTTAGGAGTACACATCTAACGAAGGCCGGAATGGGTACTGGCTGCCTCCAGATATTTCGAATCTTTTTCAGGAAGCCGTTACTCGTCGTGGTGTTATTCTTGGTAATATCAAGTTATGGATTATTAAAACTTCTTCAAATCGGCTACGAGAAGGCCGTTAATTTAGAAAAATCTAAATCAGCCCAGGATGCCAAGAACGAAGAGCTGATAAAAAAGGCCATCTCCCTGCAAGCAGAGGAGGCTAAAGGTTCCTCGTCTTCTTACGCTGGCCTTAGCATTAAAGGGAAAGGTACTAAATGCCCAATTTTAGGATTTTCACCGTTTTCGAAGGACATTATGAAATTCATGTCTGACTTTGGGACACTAAAATGTAAATCAAAAGAAAATGTCGAAATTCATAGTAACGGAAACGATTTGACATTAAAAGGGAGTAATATCAATTATGTCAGATATCGCAAGATAACATCGAAGGTAGGAGATGATGACAAATTCTTGCTAGGAGAATTTAAATGGATCGTAAAGCCGAAGTTGTATGATACGGAATTGAAGAAAGGTAAGAAATGTATCTTAATCTACGAAGTTTTATCGTCATAGACCAGGTATTGAACTTTCCTTCAGCTTGATTTTTTAACGTCAAAACGGTCCCCAATATGTTATTTTGAGGAAGTGTAAGAGAGAATAAAACGAGCCTAAACTTTTCAACAAATCTCATATGAGAACTGAAACAATCCAAGAAATGGTTTCCGCTAGCTTCCCCCCCTCTTCGCCTTCAGGGAACGAAGTTATGTGCACCGTCTACTATTGCAAGAGATCGATGTATTTTCTTTCATTTCACGTGCGGGGGCGATTAAGCCTTGAATACACTGGGATTTTTAAAATAAGAATAACATAAATCGACCCAAGCCTTTTGATTTTTAATGATTCTTCAAAAATGAGCCTTGAATATTCTTACGTGATTCTTAAATTTCTCTTGAATAGGAATATTGTAATATATATAATACATAAATATATATCAGAAGAATAATTGATTAAAAGTTTAAAATCTTATATTTTCAAGTCTTCAATTTCACGATTCTTTTATTTAACATGAAAAATATCAACAAAAGAACGTATGATATTTCCCACTGTCATGTACATTGGATTATAAGGCTTATTGATATTTTTGATTACATATTATGAACCTGAAGGTGATTCTTAAATATTCTTAAATTCTGACGAATTTCTCGTGATTCTTTTAAAAGAATTCTTATAAAAATAACAGTGTAGCAGGAAACGAGCCTTGTTTAGTGATGTACTTCTCCATAATGATGATGTTAAAATGGTTGTTTGAAACACAGTTTATCTTACGTGGATGCAGTTGGGTTAGATAAAATGACAAATTAGCTGTCGTGCATGTTATGTAACGATTAGTTCAGACTGGTTGAGATAGTGCTCTCTTCCTTTCACCCCACAAAGAGGTTAGCCTTCCAGAAAGGGGGGAGGGGAGGGTTACTTGCAATGACACTTGCAAGTTGCGCTCTGTTACATCTCATTACTGTACTACTCATATACGGATGGTAAGCTGATTGTTACTGGTGGTACAGAAAATGGGGACTGCTGTCTGACCGGTCATGTCATTGTTGTCACGACCTTCTCAGGCTCTGGGCATCGCTAACAATGAAAGCAAACACACTATAGAGGATTAGGTAGCGATTAAAGCCGCGGTTCTTAACCCTAGTTACGTTTTGAGGATTTACAAGGGTACGTAAAGGATATAAAGGGACGCCAACGGTAGATTCTCCTCAAAACCCTAGCCCAGACGCTCGGTAAGAGTGTAGAAGCAGTGGTTCATGGAGCAAGGGATCGTCAGAAGTGGAACACTATGATTTGCCAACGTTCAGTAATGGATAAGCACAAGAAGAAGCAGAAGAGGAAGAAGAAGAAGCAGAAGAGGCAGAAGAAGTAGAAGAAGAAAAAAGGATGTAGGCCTTCGGGGGGAAACGAACGTCCATTTTTGCACGCCTGAAGAACTGGGGTAGCTAGGAAGAACTTGTAGAGTAGTCTTTTATAAAATCTTACTCACATCACAGAGTGTTTTGTAGTACCCTGGAGGCCTGTGCCCCTATTTGTTAAGAATAACACTCGTTTTCCTACTCGTGTGCCCTATTTTGGGTACTTTACGATTAGTTCACCAACCAGAAGATAGGCAGTTAGAAAACGTTGAAGGATCGAACTAGAGAATAAAAGCTCCAGGTATACTGTATTGTATTGTTTTTGTCTAATCAGGACCATGTTAAACCGCCCTCTTATTATTCAGATCTACAGGGATTTATTCAACACAGCCTATCGAAACGTTGCGTTAGGATAGCAATCGATGTAGGCCAAGCCAAGAATCCCCCAGATGACGCTTTGATGGAGTACGGGGCGTCTTGCGGTGGCGCAGATGGCGAATTTAAATTCGAATCAGATGGGCTAATACGGCACGTGGCAAGCGGGAAATGCTTAGAGCCTCGCCACAACAACAAAGTGCACCCTCCGAATGATACACCATTAAAGCTGGGCAGTGATTGTAAGAGTCACTTTCAAGCTATTCTAGAAGGTGTTCTTCAGCATGTGGAGTCCAAGAGCTGTGTTCATCCATTAGGAGGTGGTACCCATCCGGCCGTAGGACAAAAGCTCTGTTTGTATGATGGCTGTGTACAAGAGGACAGACTCAAATACCGTTGGTTTGTGGTACCGAAAGGTATGTTATCACATATTGATGAGTT
Source organism: Carybdea cf. marsupialis auct. non (Linnaeus, 1758) (assembly GCA_010016065.2). Taxonomy (NCBI): domain Eukaryota; kingdom Metazoa; phylum Cnidaria; class Cubozoa; order Carybdeida; family Carybdeidae; genus Carybdea; species Carybdea cf. marsupialis auct. non (Linnaeus, 1758). The sequence continues at coordinate 8,776 of JAAAKL020011943.1, forward strand.
CTCTTTTTTTGTTTTTTATAATGTATTCTGCTTGGATATAATTTCCGAATTTTCCCCGACTAGATTTTGGCTAGTTTCCTTCTTTGATACACTCAGAGCTTTTTTCAACCCCTACGTTTCAAGCACAAGGACTGATACGTGACGTTTTCTACCCTAGCAGTTTCAAAGGCTCGTACAGCCATACCACGTAGTCCTCTATATAATCCATGTGTACTGATACAAACAAGAGCCTATTGTTTAGGGAGTGAGGACCGATTCTTTGCGAATGCCTGTCCTGAAGGATTCAACTCGGTAAGAGCGACGTTATGCGGATTTGGATTTTACATGGTGTATGCGGAGTGAAAGTGATGGCATCACAAATCAAAAGTTTTAGAAATAGTTCGATCTGACTCCAGATATCGAAAGGCAAGCTTGGAATAGACTGTTTCCCAAAGTAGCAGACCTGCAGTGTATATAGTGTTTAAACTAAAGGCGTTTGCATCTCAAAAATCTTTGGTCAAAACTCTGTTAATATTCCTTGGTTCCTTAAGTTAGGAACCAGCATTAAAGAATAGGGTTTTGTTAGAGAGATTCAAAACTTTGAAACCTGATATCTCCGTGTTGGGAAAGGGCGTCACTCTCAATTTTGGCCATTAACGTTCTCACTAATAGGGTAACATGAAAATTGAATTTTTTCCCCTTAATTAAAAAATTTTCCAAATCGTGACGTCACACTTTCGCACCGCATTCCACTTGAATGGGGCTAGGACGGTGCTCATGTACACGGGACTTGTTACATGAGCATAAAGCACTTTAAGATCGAATACACTTGCCGACGTCACCAATGGCCCTTCTGGGAATCGAACGCTGACCCTTTTGAACGGAAGGCAAGGAACGTACCCACAAGACTATAACGGTTATGAGGTATTGTTCTATAAATTTGTTAATGACTGTGCTCAGTAGGCAATGGCCAGGCCAATCCTGTATGACGCTGATGCTGTTTGAAGTGATAATGTCGATAAGCCTAAATTTATAGGGTAGTTCTTGACTTATTTTTGTCTTGGGCAGCTCGTCGACACCCAGGTTATCATTATCTTGACCTTTAGTAGTCCGGGAGCTCCGTTCTCGCACAAGTGGGAAGCGATATGTATTGGATCTCGTATGAACACCGCTAGATATCCGATCCTATGTAGGCGGTATCGCGGGTGGGAAAGTACTCCGGCCGTTTGTTCATTGTTGAGGCATTTCGGTCCTAACTCCGTGATGCTACAGGGACAGTTTATGATTCGTTGTTTGTACGATAGTGTGTCAACATGCAGAGATGCCTAACTTGTTTCATGTTTCCCTGTATGCTAGAACTGAAAGCATCGATAACACAGACCTTGTCTATCAAAGATGAACTGGCTGAAATAGAGACCCAATTTGCCGATGAAAAAATTCAGACCGATTTCAGTGTTAACATAGATGAGGTGGAAACGGTAAAAGGCAAGAGTAAGACGTCAACCGGACCTGATAATGTAATCGTGATAGCATTAGATCAGGCGTCTGCGGCACATATTGAAAGAAAACTACCGAAAACTTTGGGGTATCTCCGTGATCAGATGAGAGCATGGATCTTTAGGAAGCACGCAGGAATGTCATTAGGCGATGCAGCCGAAAATTTCATCTCGTTATTACAAGGTAACAGAATTTACAGTACTGTTGTGTAAAACGATATTTTTTCATTTATAAATTCTGATCAGGACCCACGTTTTAGTCCAAGGGAGAAGTTCAAGGATTACATTGTTGCCTGTAGTTAGCATATCGTTGTAAATTTCACGACCCCGGGTAGTAAACGTTTATCGATAGATGGTGGATGATAATGTGTGATTATTGATGGTTAATGCATCAGTGATTGATCATGGGTCATGAATGATGAGTGTCTGGTGACAGATGGTGGATTCGGGACGATAGTTGATGGATCATAACTATAGGTGATTGGTAATGGGGGATGGGTGATTGGGTGAAAGGTTGGTGGTGATGGGGTATGGGAGATCATGTGATTCGGTGACAGGTTATTGTTGTTGGATATGGGTGATCAGATGATGCATTGATGGGTTGTTGGTAATGGGGTATTGATGATAGGGTGATTGGGTGACAGACTGTTGGAGATGGGGTATGGGAGATCATGTGATTCAGTGACAGGTTGTTGTTGGTGGGATGTGGGTGATCAGGTGATGCAGTGATGGGTTGTTGGTAATGGGCTATGGGTGATCGAGTAAAAGGTTGTTGGTGATGGGGTATTGATGATAGGGCGATCGGGTGATAGATTGTTGGAGATGGGGTATGGGAGACCGTGTGATTCGGTGACAGGTTGTTGTTGGTGGGATGTGGGTGATCGGGTCAAAGGTTTTTGGTGATGGGGTATGGATGAAAGGTGAACGGTTGTTGGTGATGGAGTATGGGTGACTGGGTGTTAGGTTGTTGGTGATAGGATATGGTTGATCGGGTGATGAGATGATAGATTGTTAGTGATGGGGTATGGGTGGTCGCGTGATCAGGTGAACGGTTGTTGATAATGGAGTCTTGGTGATCGGATGATATGGTAATAGGTTGTTGGTGATGGAGTATGGGAGATCTTTGGATTGCCATCTATGATCGATTGTGAATGACTGGCGGTGAATGGTTGATGGGCAATTTACTATGTTTGATACTAGGGAGTGATGGATCGTTGACAATAGGCAGTCAATGATCGATGGCTGGTCGTAGATGATGGTTTTTGGGTGATGATGGATATGTGGGCATATGATAATAGGTGATAGTGTCAGGTGACTTCTAATGGGTAGTGGGTATTAAATGATGAAGGTTAGGTGTGGATGATCCCAGCTTGATGATTGGCGTTGAATAGTTGGGCGGGGCAACTCACTGTGGCCGATAAATCTTGGGCGATGCTTGGTGGGAGATAGGTAATGCAAGCAGTAAAGGATGACGGATTATTGGCCCGTCATCCCTGATGATTGTTCACGTATGTTGGACGGCATTTGATCAGAAAACTGTGAATTGCTATTTACCTTTGCCTAATCCAGGTACTTCCACTGGTAAAGCAAAGGATCTTGTGACTGAATATAATGACAGAGGCTATATAACTCTTCTCAACGTGGACAGACCATCACTCCTTGGAGTGGAATTTCCAGATTTGAAAGCTGACCATAGCAGCCTACCGTTAGGATTCTATGCTAACAGGTAAAGTATGTACATTCTTTTACCTTGGGAAGGGGGTAATTTGAGATAAGCAATTTGCTTCGAGTTGAAATTTGGGAAGGGTTAATTGAGAATAATGGAGTTAATCTTCGGAGCTTATTTAAATTCATGCATATTTTGTTGTATTCTTTTAAATTGCTTTGTAAAGATCGTAAGAAGAGATTCTGGGAGAGAAACAAAAACCCTTTAATCTCCCATTACATTTCATCTCATCCGATACAAAGATCTCACTCATATTTTAGGGCTCACAAAGTTGTCACTACCCAAACATATCCGCAGCTCGTTACGAGTTCCAGGAATCATTTGTTGATACGTATGGTGTCGCTGGCACCAACGTTGCAAACTATAACCCTAAATAGCTATTTAAGGACGGTTGTTCAGATGATTGATGCGCTTTGAAGTAAAAGAGCATGATTAAAATTTCTTTCCACTAACCAGTGATTTCTGTATTTGCCGATACCTGCAGCTCTATTTAAATTGTCTTATGTGGCAAAGAGACTTTATTTGCCAAAACAAAGTGAAAAACTGAGTCAAATCGACGAGTGATCATGAGGTGAGTCTTCTGGAGAAAGCAATGTAGGTTGGAATTCAGAGATGTGTGTGCTGTTACTCTGTTACTCTTGCCTTGAAAAGGAAAGCCCAAAGGTCCCCACACGACGAAAACAAGGCATCCCCGTCCTGGGCACATGGAGGACGTTCTGTAGCTTCCTTGCCCACAGTGGGAAGACGTTGGCAGTTGTTGCAAACAGACAAACCAGTAAAGCGTTAGCGAATAAATGGCAACCGACGTTTATGAGACTGCATGTCTTGCCGTAGTGCAGAGTAGGTGGGAGCATCCTTCACAATCCTGCCATATCGTTTTACACTGCGCGCTCATAGACTGTGTACGAATATGGTGACAGTTGTTTATTGTCACCAAATTGTTGATGTCGAGAGGTGATCAGCAGACGAGCTATTGCTATCGACGAGCTGTAACAGCCACATGTTATATTTGAAACCACAAGTAAATAAATTGGCTACATTATCTATATCAGGGATGGGCAACTTCTATAATAAAGAGGGCCTGATTTTTTCACCACCACCATCCGGGGGCCACATGACCACGCACTTCAACTGATCAAACATGAGAGAAGTTACAGTAGAACTTTAAATAACAGCATTTTCTGTAAGCCATTTCTTTGGCGGACCCCTTCACAATTTCCCCATCTGACAATGGCTTTTTTGTCTTACCAAGCTCGAGCGAAACAGCATAAGAGGCTTTGTGAGCCGATTCCTGTGTCGTTGTAGTTCTGGTGAAAAGTTGCTGCTGTTGGTTTACTTTTGATTTCAAATCGGCTACGATAGCGGCCCTTCCAGCTC
>JAAAKL020011944.1:0-13353 GCA_010016065.2 Carybdea cf. marsupialis auct. non (Linnaeus, 1758)
TTTAGTGCGCAAGTATAATGTGTTTTGGTTTTTTTTGGTGGGGGGGTTCCTTCGCACCTGTGTTTTTTTTTTTTTGGGGGGGGGGTTTGTGGGGGGGGGGGGGGGGGGGGGAGGAGCGTGTGCGGAAGATTTAGGGGATCCGCAGTCTTGGTATTCAGACTTAAACGCAAAAGAAACGCGTTTTCTTTTATGCTATACTATTTGAATTTGCCAAGCGGCCCTTAGTATACGTCCAATTTTCACTCGGTTCGGAGAGCAGAAAGGTTTCGGGCCACTGTAATAGATTCATTTGGTTTAATTTTATTTTGATCTTTATCAGACACCAATGTCTATCTACCACAATCAGGCACTAGAATAGTTTGAGCTATGCTTAGTTACACAACAGTGAAGTTAACTGTGCTTATGACATTTGTATGGAAGAACGGGCCATATTCATTATGAGTGTAGGTAGAGAGCTTAGGCGCACTGTATTTAGAGGGGGTATTCAATTCAGATACCGCATTTCAAGTTACGTTCTTTTGTACCTTGGGTCCAATTCAAATGACGCTAAAAGTAAGGTTTAGACAGATTTTTTAGGTGGACGTGTTTCTAATTGGAGAGGCCGAGAAGGAAAAGGCGCGATTATTTGAACCCTTCAGTACCATGTCGAAGTCTTACAAGTAGCAGCAATTCCCCTTTTAAACGAACCCCAATTCAAACTGCTACTTTATTCAAGTAGTTAAATGTGTCAACTCTTATTTGACGGAACTTCATCTGAAGTTCTAACAAAGTGGCTCTGTTTAAGTGAAAGGATGAAATATCGAGATGAATACGTCTTTCTGTAAATATGTTATTTTTAAGACCCTGGTTCCTTTCAGTTCGATTAGCTAAAGATTCCCATTGTTTTGATGATCGAGGAACTTTCTTACTTGAACCCCACATACTGCTCTGTCTGAAAATTCAGTATTGTGGATTTATCGTAGGGGCGATAGTCATAACACGAGCAAATATTGCAGTACGAATCATGGTTTTTCGCCACAGCAAATCCATTCCATGTAACACTCTGTTGTTCTATAATGTGGAAATGGTTGTATTTGGATCGGATTTTAGAATCTCGTATCAGTGATCGAACAAGTAGCATCTTGAGTGTCAGGTGATTGCCGTCAACGTTGCACTAGGTGAATTTTGCACTTCATTGTTTCAAATAGCAGGTTTTTATATAGTAGAAAATCTAAGGATACTGGTATATTACCAGTGTTTAACTTACAGGCAGTACGATTGCCCTCTAAAAGATTAGTGAAACAAATTTTTTAGTATGACATTTTGTGATACATGTGTATAAAAGCAGTTTATCGTCACAGTGATACCATGTACTGTACGTGTTAAGTAGAATGGCTACAATGGGAGCATTTAAGTAGACAGTGAAGGGCAGAAGGAGCTGCAATTAAGAAGATCCTCCTTAGTATTTGGCACTCGGCTTAGGAATTTCCCCAAATATGATTCACCTAAACTACAGCGGTATTATCCACAACTTAAACTTGTATTTACTGGGAGAAAAGTCGGAAGAATGAGTGAATTTGACATTAATATTCATCATAAATTGTTTATTAGTACTCCAAGCCTCCGCGTAGTTATTAGCAGTTTGGGATTGGAAAGTGACTAGCATTGCTTCGCATTGAAGGTTAGAGCATATATACGTACATTGTATAAACATGCGAATTTTTATTGATTAACAGAAGAAGCCCATGCTGTGTAACTTTTGTCACCATCTAGAAGTTGCTATTTGTTTGAGAGTGGGTAAAGTCTTTATAGAAACCGTGCGGGATTTCCCGTGCAGCAGGAACGTTTTCTTGTCCCGGCTTCCCGAGACCTTGGTTCCAGAAGCATATGTAGAGCCATAGCTTTTACGAGATTGATTTTGAGGGTTGAAATGCCATCTGTTACCCCAAATACATGGAATGTTGTGGCAAGGGAAGAGTACCGTAGAATGAAGAGAAAATTACAATAAATTTACAACATTACAACTTCAGTTTGTACAGTAAGGTAATAACTACAAACGATTCAGGAAGGGGTTGATCCCCAGCCTCCAGAAGTTGCGTCCCTAGTGTTAGAAGATGACTGTCAGTGCGTTTCATAATAAATGACATGGAAGTTACATTATTTATCAAGTCACTTAAGACATGATTATTCACTCATGGCAAATTATAATTGGGTCTTTTTAATCAGGTATTGAAGGTAGTATTTTTATTCAATTTCTATCTTTATTTTAAATTGTCGTTTGTTTCCGAACTGATAAAAACGTAGCACTTAGATAGGAACACGGTAATTGTGTAATTGAAACTCTTGTACACAGTTACCATGATTGTCTTAACGCTTATCGTAATTTTAAGTACGAGTGCGTAGTGTTGGTCATACACTGGTATCAGTAATGGCGCGTATATATATATATATAGTACAAAAGGAGGGAATGATGTAGCAATTAGAGAGGGCATACTTGTGTAGTGTTAAAGCTTGTAGCTACCGCATTGCGTCAGGTAAACATCTTCCGGTTTCCAAGAATTTTTCTACATAAGGCAACGATTTCCAGCATTTAGCATCAAACAGTTGGCTATGTTGTATGCAATGTTTTCCTTACCGTATGCTATGGTCCCCTGTACATTATGCAATAGATCCCAGTACACGACGTAATGGTTCCCAGGACTTCACATTTGTTCCCGAGCATACGTCACCCAATAGTTGCCAGTATCTTATGCATCGGTTTCCTGTACCCAACTAAACAGTTACCTGTACCTTGTTCATTGCTTTCCCGTACCCTACACAACGGTTTCATGTACCTTGCCCAGTAGTTGCCTGTGCCTTATTCGACGACTTCGTGTACCTTACCCAACCATTTCCAGTACCGTTCGCAACGGTCTGCTGAAGCATAGCACTGTCCTTATGATTTCATAAACGAGGAAATACGTAAGCCAGGCAATCCCTTGCCCTAATGCGAAAACATGTGTCCATTTTTACTGCCCAAGTTATGATGCATTCGTCCAAGAGCTTGACGTTAGTTATTATTTAATTGGACTCCGTGATTTTCTTTTGTGGTAGTTGGAAGCACTGACAGGATTTCTTGGTATCATTTTTCTTTATGGACATGACGCGTCTCGTCAGTTTTGTTTCCACTAGGTGATAGCTACCATTTAAAAAATGTTCCAAGAATGCCTGATTTAAAGAGATCATTCTTAAAATCAAATCCAAAACTTGAGTTGAGAAGTTGAGCTTACTATCCAATAGTTAAGGGATTGAGTCCCGTCATCGCCGATACCATGATGTAGTTTGTAGTAGGTTTGCTATCATTCTCCTGTGTTTTGCTATAAACGTACCAGCTCTTTATGGTAACTTCTTTGGTGAGCAAACCGTATAGTTCCAGAGCTCCAGTGATTTCTGTACAGAGGTTGTTCTCGTAACCACGGGCTGTGTTTAGTGGCGACACATCTCTTTTTTATTGTTTTGCCAAGCGTGGATAGGTTTGTCGTAGAAATAATACCTAGCTCAGTTCACTGCGACCTTGTCAAGTTTCCTATCTCCCAGCTCACATTATCTAGAGGATAAGATATGAGAACAGCTACAGAGTGGCTGTAATACAAAACTGTGGAACTGCGTTTTGTAACACGTTTTACACAGCGATAGCTACTACTGTCTACCGTGAATCTTTTGTGCCCTATAAGGAAAGGATAAAGTTGCGGTAGCCTACAAAAGCCATGTTATTATTTATTGAGTCTCGTATTTCGTTCAAGGCGCGTTCGTACTGGAAATCGAAGTTGTAGAAGTAATTGAAATCGTCCAGAAAGCCTATTGTTGGTGTCGAGGTATTTGTCAATGGTAGTGACCAGATAGGTTTTTTGCCGCCTCCCCTGATATCCCTGCTTAGTACATATAAGGTTTGCAGTGAACCTGCTGGACTTAAGCTGAATTCATCAGTCTAGATGAGCAGTTGTGTTTTGATATAACTTTAGGCCTTCAAACGAGACACTGGCGTGTTCTCAATCCCTTTGATGTTGGATAAATTTGTCAAGTTACGTAGTCAGTTCGACAAAACCAGTTTAGAACTGTCATTAGGGGTTCGAACTGTCATCATCAGGGGTTAATCCTGCCAGTCACTAGCTTTCACACATGGAACTGGGCTTCAGTGTGGATTGGATAAAGAGTGGAAGTAATATTCGACTGTAGGAGACAGCATTAGGTGCTGAGAGAAATATTGGTTGTGCAGGAGACGGGCCATCTTTGGGGCCCAAGTCGGCTGCTCTTCTATTTCTTATCGAGTACAGTTGGAGGGAATCTATTATTTGGGTCATGATGTCAGCCCCTGCTGTTGATAGGAGCATTGTCTTGTTTAGGAGGGATAGAACGTGAGAGCATTTGTCACTTATCGGCCCCCTTGGTGTGATAAGAATTGTAGTTGTTGGAATATTGTACTATGTCGCCCTTTGCTCATTGCCATGGCCTTGCTAACACTTGCCTCAAATAGAGGGACAGATGCTTTCCATTGTTGCACAAAGTATTATAATGGTTGGTATCGTAAATTACATTGAAATTGCAGTGGAACAATTTTTGCAGGCATTGATGAACCAGTTCTTTTGACCGTTATGTCAAGTGACTAATTGCGATTCATTAAGAAATTTACTTATTTATTTTTCGTCCACGTTTGATTTTTGCTAGTTAACCAGATCCATATGTAGTTGGGTGTCTTTCTGTTGACTGTCTTTGTTTATCATGTATGGTACAACAAGAACAAGACTGGTTGTTCGTGATGGAGCCACAGTGTGTTGGAATACCAGTTGCGCTTGCGCATAATCATTAATAGCTGCGACTGCGCGTTATGGCAAACAAGGTTAGCGATATCTCAAGACGTTGATAGAGACTCGGCAAATTTTTGGCCACATTATGCGGCTTCATATTGCGACCTTGACTGGTTTACGTCAGTACGGCTTTTGGCAAGAAGGGGTCCTGGGCCATAAAGTGATTTGTGGGCCGTTCAGTATCATTGAGTGTATTAAATAAGGCTGTGCGGGGCCACCAATTTCCATCTTAGGTGCGGGCCCCTGTGCCGTGGCACAGTCGGCTCCCCCTAAAACCGGCAGTGGGGCAGCCCACACACACACACGTAACGAGTCATAAATCTTACTTTTCTGTTGATACAGAACAACCCCTATGATCGGCGCCTCGATTAAAGAAACCTCGTTTTTCAAAACCAGGATTATCCAAATGAATTTTTTTTGCAATAGATCTTTTCCGAGTACATGTTATCAAGATGACTAGATGGCCAGTTGAGCGTTATCTCGTATAAGCGCCCACTGATTTTCTGTGACCGATGTTGCAGTTGGCCCCTTCATAAGACATGACGGTGTATTTTGGCCATTGTTTAAAGCATAACCCGTGACTTGTACAGTTTACCAATTAGCACGTTTTAGTTGATCTCTAAAAACTTACAAATATCGTGTAGCTTCGTACAGTACCTTAAAAAACTTGAAAATTGAGTAAGTTTGGCTCAAGTCTGGGAAAACTTGAAATATCCCTGGACTTCTTCGGTATATTTGGAGAATTATTGAATTCTGATTTTACCATGTTTTTATAACACACTCGTAATTACCCCACTACTTTTGTGTCCAGGTTTTGACTTTTAAGAATAATATCAGATATCTCTTAAACCATTTCATGCGAACCAACAACCTTGCACGTCAAACTGTTCATATTTCATCACACAGATGAAAGTTGTTGAAGTCTGCATGTCAAGAAGGATCAGATAAGCTTGAAAAAGAGACGTCGGGAAAGGGGAAACGGGTAATTAAGGAAAAAAAATTCGTCATTATTATATCTAAAATTAAAGATGCAATATCTGTAATTGGTCGTCTCACCAAGACTTTATTGCTTCTCGAAAACGAGTTTGTCTCTTGCGTCCAACAAACTGAAGAAGAGAAAAGCGAATGCTTGAAAAAGGAAAAGTGAGGAGTGGATGCCAGACGCTGCCGATTTGGAGGAAATCACCGATGGAGGAAAAGAGAAAAGAACTAAACTTTTTACCTTTGAGGTTGTATTGTTTTCATGTTTTGGGATGTAATAATGTTTTCATGTATGTTCACCTTGGTCATAAATTCAATAGTGAAAATGTAACTTTTTTGCGTTTTTAAAAAAGGCCAGGTACTATTATCTGATTTCAAAGAAAAGTCAGGGAAGTTCATGTGGAGACGCAAATACGAACCCGTTTTTATAAGTTGCCGAAAATTGCCAATATTCAGACCTTCGTCATTGGCCTTCAGAAGCGTAATAGGTTCCATTATTCCAGAGTAGATTCGGCCTCCTCGTGTCATAATTGTACCTCAGATATGCAAATACATTTACAGACTACATGGTCTTTACATAGTAACTGTTTCATTCTACAATCTTTAAAAAATATATCGGACAGCAGTCGGAAAACGTCCGAAATTCAGTGCTTGACTTTAGGGGTGGGATATCGCATGGCATTTGTAAAATTTCACCTCCGACAGCATTTTCTGACCTCCCGATTTTAAAGGATCTATGAGAAGATACCACTCCCTCATTGAACTGCCAATTCCCTTTTTATGGAAGCTGTTGGGTATTTCACTTACACGCATTTCACATCTTCTAGCCTACATAAGGTCAAAAAACATGAAGCCAGTGGATTCCTAGCAGCTGCTAATCCATAGGGCAAGCTTTTCTGGGTGGAGGCTTAACTTTAGAAGATGTCAAGGTACTTCTTATTTGAAGACATCCATGAAAGACACCCTCCTTGCTTATTCGAACGTGCTTACACCTGAGCACTGAAAAAATACAAAGGAAGACTAATGGCATAGAAAGGTGGAATGAGAACGCGGGCTAACAGGTCGCACAACACAAAATGAAACTCCACCGTTCAACTGAGTGTCGAAGAAAACAAAATGTAAACTGACGGTAGAAGAAATGCAGGGCAATAGGATAAAAGTCGATCGCTGGCTCAGGGCTAACCAGGAACTGTTTCATTGTATCTCTTCACTCGCTCGCCCAGTAAAACGTCTATAACAGTAAGACAATTAGCAGATACTAGAACATTCGGTTTATTTATTATAATAGAATAAAAGGATACAACAGAACAAGGGCTAAGCAAAATACGAGCGAATAGCACGTCAGCTTTTGTCACGACCATACTACAGCTTCAGAATATTACGATATACACAAAATTCGGAACGATTTTCCTGTTTCAAATACTTTAAAGTTTATTTCATACACTATGACGGAGCTGTTTCGTAATACGCTGCTTAGGAGCACCAAAACCGGCCAGCCACAAGGGTTCGACGCTTGCCGAGCAGTGCCTTTGAGATACTCGAGTTTTGTAGCAACCAAGTTACTAGTGATTTCACACTGACGTATAAGAAAATGACTGCTTTCAGCTGCCCTATTTACTGTGACAGTAAGATACTCGTGGCCTCTTGTATATCACTATTTGTACTTGATAAGGCATCCACTACTGCTTCGCGACCGAATCCCATTTCCACAAGTTTCTGAATCTGGAAAAGAAACAACGAAAGTTATTATTTGGTTGACAAGACTCCTCAAAAGATGTTGTTATCGCCCAGACAATACCACACACACATGCAGTCACGCATCTACCCAGAACAATGGTGGCCAAAGATAATGAGCCACCCTGGACGCACCGTGCATTTTCACTACCATACAGATATAAGTGATGAAACATACCTTCTTCACCCGAGTATAACATACGCGAAAGTTTTGTAAACTATATGTCAAAATGTAGTCAGGCTTTGACTACATAAACGTCTACGAAAAGAAGCCTGGCTTTTATATGATGTCTAGAAAACCCTCTTGAACGAAAGATTGCTGTCTACTTTTACGACCTCAAGTTTCGGATATCAAGGGGGGCTTGGTTGGGCATTTATAGCTCCCTGAATACTAAAATAGCTCATTTTATAAATTTTTAACATGATCTCTCTCACTTTAGGATTATCTAGTCGGTATGGCTAAATAACTCGATAATTTTTGTTTATTTTGTCAAAGAACATCGCCGTGCGATGACACACATCCAGAAACGGACGACATACGAAAGCTGTCTTGTTGGATAAATAAAGCCAAAAAGTCTTTGACAATTGGCTTTGTGCCCAATGAATAGCGCAGTGGACAGGTCATTGTTAATAATAAAAGCTAAGAGAAGCTGGGTTTGAGAGGAATGAAATTGTCTACAATGGATAGCCCTCGGGATGGCCACTAATGCCCTGAGTGGAGGGCAGAGGTGAAAGAGAAGAATATTAACTGTTGAGCTCCTGGAAGGAATAAAATTACGAACAGGGGTTGAATCGACGATCATTTAGTTAATTGAGGAAGCACTTGATCACTTTTGCACGTATATATATTCATTTTTTAAAATTCTTCACTCAATATTAAAGTACTTTGAAAGAAGTAGAAAGAGGTTAATAGAAAAATTGAATTAAAGACAAAAAAATAAAAATTTTCAAGAAGATGGCGGTTGACATTAGTTTTAAAAGTGTCAAAACGTAAGTAAGAGGGGAAAAGTCAGATGACAGAGAACTCAAGGTTTTGGCAGTCCTAGGGAAGAAACTGTTAACATAGAAATTTCTGTTTGTTTTAGGAATGCAAACAGAAAAGTTATGCAGAGATTCAGCATACCGAGTGGACCTTGACCTGCTGAGGGGAAGAGGAACCACCTCAGCCAATCCAGAAGAACACTTACCAAAGTAGAAAATATCTAAATATGAAACATCTCTATGGTGAAACAGAGGTTGAAGTGTGCCGGCCAGTTCAGGGCCAAGCGCACAACCAATTCGTTTTTGTTTAGATAACACTTTGGTGCACCAGCCCAAAGATGGCAACAATACTCCATGCAAAGCTTGATCATTACCTTAATAGTTTATCATACCATGTCCGATGACAGAAAGATCATAGATAACAAAAGAGACTACAACCTTCCTTGAGACAGACTAGGTTAGTCAGGTAAGCCTCTCATTCTAGCCTTAAAGTAAAAGAAATGCCAAGAAGATTCAACGACAACAGCTCCTTAAGAACAAGGCCATACATGCTAAGAGGTATGTTTAAAAGAATCAGATTTGCGTTGGGCTTAGTAACATAATGTGCAGTGCTGGGCTCGTTCAGCTCTTTGGGCAAAATCTCAATGAATGCCACAAAACTATCGAAGGAGGACTTTTGAACGGTCTATTTTGAGACCATCAGCAAGTATGGAGAAGGTAGTCTTGTGATGTGGGGACCTTTCTTCGACCAGGGATGGAATTCTCATCTTGTCTCATCTACTAAGCATCTTCTCTGATCAAGTACTTATCCTACGTCTCCTTTCCATTTATAATTACAGTTAGTTACAGGCAATGCAAATTAACTTAATACCATGTCCTTACCTACAGTTATCTCCCTCTCTCATTTACTAGCCATCCGAGGGCTGTATTCTTACACAAACACTCGAAAAGGTGCGCCAACTAACCAATCTATCTTACAAAAATAATATTATCGTTCTTTAAATGATCACGGAAGTTACCGTTAAACGTGTTTTTTGTTCACGAAAATTGAGTGAAGCAAAGTACACATATTTTAATCGAAAACCTTTTCCTCGATACACATCAGTACCGACCTACATTGGTAATGAAAGAAAACATACACAATCTATTTATACTGAGAAAAAGGATCGAAGAGGAACAGGATAGGTGGAGATCTAAGTTCCGTTTAGCAGTTTTAGAATCTGTATCAATTTCAGCCTTGTCTTTGCGGTCAGAAGGAATTTATGTTTACCCCTCCTATGTTCTAGGGTGTTATTATTTTGGCGCCATTTGCATTCAGTATCTGTTTCACTTTGTTATTATCTAGCTAATCACATGCTATTCTCATAACTCTTCGATCCATAAACAGATTCTGTAAGTTATCTTTCATTACCGATGTAGATCGACTGAAGAGTATCGACGAAAAGCTCGTCCATCATAACATGTCTGCATTGCTTCAATCAAACATCAAATTTCTATATTAATATTTGCCATGCCTAAATGACCCAACTCAACCTCTCTTGCGCGAAAATGAAGCGACTGTTGGTTAACTACGCTAGGCTAATGATACTGAATAAAAGTCGGAAGTTGTGAGGCACACGCTTCTTTGTTTCGATAGACACGACTTCCAGAGCGGCAATGTTAACGGGAGAGCTCGGGGAACATTGGGGCTCTGAGAGGTTGCACGGTAGAATCGTACAAAATGTACCGGCCGCCATGCACAAACGCAGTACCATATCTAAATTGATACCCAGATGTGCCAGCAAAACCATACCAATAGCTTCTTATGGTGACTCAATAAGTGGTCAACATTTACTGGAAACCTGACATCTGCTATTACCAAGGTGGTTCAAGCAGGATAGCAGCTAAAGAGCGTTACTTCTTTCTTACTACAGCTCCCGAATTCACATCTAACGAAATCACGATGCTCGATCGGCAGTGCCACCGAATTATTTGGTTAAGAAATACAAACGTAAGTACTTACCTCCCTTCTCTTCTTGTTTTAATGCAACTATCTTTTGTTCACATTGCTCTGAGACGGTGACCAAAGAGGCCTGCATTTTAATATGTACATTTATATATCAATGAGAGACTTGCGGACAACACATAGTTAAAGAATAAATCAACCAATGTACTTAATTGTATAGACACTAATTACCTCATAATGGATGAATAAAGTACGAACAAAACTGATGCTCCACCACCCTTATGCCAAAACGCAATCCATTGGGAGGTCTCACCACTTTTAAAAACATAGCGGAAAAATTGATAGGAACTGGAAACCGTGGGCCGTAGCTTCAAGGCCCTAGTCACGGGGCAAGGGGACAACATGAGAAAAAGGTTGCATAGTTCTTTTGCCAACTTTTTTATGTATCAGATTAATTTTCTCGTTAGATGATTCATTACTAAACATTCTACTACTAAAAAAACGCTGAGCCAAACAATCGTTAGTCAAAATAAAGAAATCTGAGGTCCTTATGAGGGTATGAACTTTGAAGGCCAAGGTGGAGATTTCGGGAAATGGAAATACTATCTCAGGGTAAAGCTAGAAATAGGAAAACTGCAAGATATAATTTGTCGCTTAAGTTTAAACGATCTAATTAAGAACACAATCAAAAAGCATTGTGCTCAAATTCAGTGATACCTTTGTCGTCAAGACTTATACTTTCAGAAGGATATCGTAAAGAGCAAAAATAATATCTATAAATTTCATTGATGAAACTGACAATAAATAACAATAATCATCATCTTCATCATCATTTTGCTAACGCCATATTAACCGAAGTATTCTATGCGCTTTATACCTCAGTCTGCTCTCCCTGTCTGTCTGCTTATTACAAGAGGGTTAAAATCAACTGATATTAACACTAAAAGTTTAAAATGAATAATACGCCTTAAAAAGCCTACATAACTGTAAAAGTCTAACAAAATGATAAAAACCCTTAACGATTAAAAGCCTTCCCAAATAAAAATATTTTAAGAGTAATTTTTAAAGAATGCAAGGCCGCTGCTGATCTTATGGCAGATAGAAAATCGTTCCACAAATTTGGTCCCGAATATGAGAACCATCAACTAAATTATAGACATTTGATCCGCGGAAATTGCAGTTTTCCACTTGATGAAGATCGTAGGCCATAACTAGCATTTTGACATGGTGTTAAACATTTTACGATATTGTTCGATGATTTGCGCTTTAGTGCCCTATAGATTAGAAGTAGAATCTTGAATAGGAGTCATAGATAGATAAGACATAGATAGATCCAAAACGTCTATTTTATGTACTATACCCATGTAGAACAACATTTTGTAAATTTTCACTACTGATTGCTCAACTGTTAAAATAGTGCAACTACACAAATAAACTATCGATTAGTGTCAAGCAAGTCACAGTAACTGAAAAATTATTGGAAGGCTAATCTTGCCTCCAAAATATTTGACATTTGTAGCATGTTATGGTGGGTGGGTATTATAGGTGAGTGCCAACGCCCTTTACCCCCTCACCCACTTGGTGTATTGGGGAAGGAACTAAAGTTCGTGAATATGGATACGGTTGTGCAAAGGGGGAAATTATTGTGGGTTGAAGCCAATATGAAAAAGTTGGTGAGTGTTCTGTAACCCTGACAGTAGGGTCCACTGTTGGTGTATACTTTTCAAGGTTGTCTGGAAGAGAAAGCTAATTTGCCACACAAACACGAAAGCTTTTAGGGTCACGCCCCTAGCCCTTTTCACTATCATAATACATGCTTGAAAACACAAAGGTTTTCAGGAGTACTTCATGGTTATCAGAATAAGGTCAGAAAGTATATTTAGCAGACAATAATAGGAAATACATAAGAGACCATTCTACCCTGCCAGATGAGACGGCAGAGAATGATCAGCAATATAACTGTCACGTTTTTCTAGAATTATTCCTTGGGTAGTGTTATTGTTATCAGTCTTGTCTTGGCTTGTCCCATGTCTTCAATGAAAAATGATATAAGCATGCTGGAATCAAACTCAAATATTTTTAGTGTACCAGCTGACTGAACTTACTTTGTATGGCTCAAGTTCACGAATTGTCTCCCTCTGTGATACTATCATCAGCTCATATTCATTCTTTATGGCTGATAAGAGTGGTCTATAGGTCTTGAAGTCATCAATTAAACACTCGAAAACTTCTCTGAAGGCCTGCAACAAATACCGAGAAACGTCAATAAAAATCTCTACCTCTTCACAAAAAGATAATGCAATGAGTAGTTGTAGAAACTGAAGACTTTGCACTACCTCCTCTGTATGTATAACTTTTTTCCCTGTAGCATAACTTTCTCATTAAACAGAATCATCAGGTGCCATGCCAATGAAATGCGTTTGAGGTATGCAAAGTCTTGAATAATGATCTTTTCTATAAAATGCATATTTTATGTACTTACAGATCTTATAATGAATAGGAGTGGAATTTCAAATCAGTATACAGTTTCTTCGATTGATTTTAAACATATTCATGGTACTACAGAACTTAAAGAGACAATCGAACAGGCAGCTCATATTGATTAAGAAGCTTTTCGCCGATTCTCGTTAGTTGATTGAAATCGAAAGAAACCAAAGCACAATGAGACTATTTGTACGTACAGAGAGGATCGAAATGAACAATATGCGGACGCACAAGAAAACATAACATGAACATAGCATACAATCTTACACATTTAGAAATACGTCGGTAAGCAGAATTCCTGCAATTAACTACATGTCGTAGTAAATTTCACAAAATTTTAAATTCTGGAAAAATTTTAAATTCTGGAAAGATACTAGCAAAAAATATGTTACCGTAAAGATTAAA
>JAAAKL020011945.1:0-13352 GCA_010016065.2 Carybdea cf. marsupialis auct. non (Linnaeus, 1758)
GTCTGCCACCTTGATTCTAAATAGCATGCGTTTGGTGGAACGATATCTTTTGATGTATCGTTGTCGGTGTGACCTATTTTCCAACGATATATCGTTATCGATATCGTTATCGTTATCGTTCCCGGTGTGACCGGGCCTTTACTGTTGCAAAATATAATGTCCATATGGTAGAGACGTTATTCCATCCTCCAGTATATATCTCTTGTCATCATAACATGATAAAGACGTCTTTCTCTGTTGATATGTGTATATTACATGGCGGTCCGATCGTATTTGCACCATATCATGCATGTCAAACGTTTTCGAAAAGAGAGATCTTTTGTATAGCTCATGACTTAACTCCTTCTCAACAACTATTTTCTTTATTCCCTTGGCTGTCTTCTTCTCCGTTTCATCATACGTTAATGAATACATCTTTGGTCTAAGGCCCACAAATTCTTTCATAACCTTTCCTGCAAGCTCGTCCTTCATCTTTCCGATTACTTTTTTGTTCTCATTACTGTGGAGAGCGTCGGTTGATGGGTAATCAGAAAAGTCGAAACGATGCTGGTCACCAGAAAGATCATGATAGAGATCATCCGTTTGGATATTATAACAGAGGGAGTCTGTATCCGTAAAGAGCAGACGTGAAGCGACACCTGGATATTTATCTTTGATGTAATCGTAATGAAAGTCGTACATTACTGTTTTGCTTAGATCAAGTATAGTAAATCCTAAGTAGATGGGACGGTTAAGGTAGATCGTTCTCTTCTGCATGCTTACAGCCACTAAACATGATGTGAATATCTTACATGATTTGAATCTCGGATTTG
Organism: Carybdea cf. marsupialis auct. non (Linnaeus, 1758); assembly: GCA_010016065.2. NCBI lineage: Eukaryota > Metazoa > Cnidaria > Cubozoa > Carybdeida > Carybdeidae > Carybdea > Carybdea cf. marsupialis auct. non (Linnaeus, 1758). The sequence continues at coordinate 813 of JAAAKL020011945.1, forward strand.
CAGCAAGCTTCCTAAGTCTTCTCTTACTTGTCACCAGTTCCATATTTTTATGTTTCCTTATATTTTCCATCGATTTCCCAAATATGGCATTGTTCATCAGTTTGAAAAAATCTTTTTCAAATGTGTTTGTGGCTTTTGCTCTCATGACAGTGTTATAACTGATGTATGGCTTTAACCATGCTTCCTGATGAAAAGACAGTGCACGGTGTATCTTTGTAAGGATCAACCCATGCTTTAGGTAGCACTTTAGGGTGGCATAGTGGATGATATAATGAGTTTTGTTGTAAGAGTTCGGAGTCAGTTTGGTGGGAGATGTCTCCTTAATATGAAGTTGACGATGAAGTTCATGTTGATAGGGTGAAAGATATTCAGTCTTTATCTTAAAGGATTCTGGGGCGAGAGGATAGTCGCGATGATGATCATGTAGATGAGGGGGGTATTCTAAGCCCACCTCTAATATATACCCTCTTTCATCTTGTAAGCCAAGTTCTTCTATCTTGATGTTAGATAGATCTTCCTGTGATACCCATTCAAAATCACTGGTGGGGAGATACTGGGACATAGCCCATCCATACAGGTTGTTAGCATCGAGATATATCAAGTAATTATTTGGTGCCTCATTGTTGTAGTTTGGTACATAGGGATTGTTCGCCTTTGCATAACGATGTGATATTAGAGAAACGCCTCCTCGTATCCCCTTTTCTATGAAGAGGTACATATCAGGATCTGTGAACAGATCAAGGTCAACGTTTGTTTTCAGTAGAGCAGCTTGCCATGCTAATCCTGGGCTTGTGAAACTATGAGCTGGATCGAGGTTGTAATGTAGGTGACAAGTGGATCGAAAATTTTCGAAAACATCGGCCAAGAGAAGGACATCCGTTCTCAAATAAAGGTCATGGTACTCTCCTAGATTGCTGATTTGAAAAACATCCCAAACCTTTTGAGCATGATGATACTCTTCCTCAGATATATCACTTCCTTTGACTTGACTGAAAAAGGAGGATTTACGAGGTAACATTGTTTCATTAAACTTTTCCCAGGAGTTTATGTACTCGTACGGATACACCCCTTTACGTAACAGGATATGAAGTTTTTCATTTTTTGTTCATTTAACTGAATGGATATGTTGCTCTTCTGTAAGATTAGCGGAAAGGGAATCCAATGAAGCTGGCATAAATTGCGCTGAGTCGAGAAAGCGTAGATATCCGATTTCAAAAGCGACATATCTTTCCATATTGTTAGCTACGCAGTTGATTGGACCATGTCGAGGGAGATAAGATTGCATCAACAGATGAGCATCATACCCGCGAAGGTTGTGGAAAATAACAGGGATCTTAAAAGTTTTAGGGTTTATTCTATAATTCAGATTACATGCGTTGTGTGCAGCACCACGGTACTTTCCGGTTACATGGCAATGGTCCAAAACTTTATCTCCGTTTAAGGATAGTTTGCAGATGTGGCATGCTTTAGCTATATTATAGGCGTATTTATCTTCGTCTGTCATAATAACAGGTTTTGGAAGATACAAGACCTCTCGCAGTTTCTTTTGCTCCTCTGTTACCGCATCTAAAAAATGAAGAGCTGCGTTGGGGCCACGGTAGATCTTAGGCTCTGTGCTGAGTGCATCGTCCACAGAAACAATGTAATATGCGTAACTACAAGGCTCATGTTTTTGTATCGGACGCGTGTATGATGTTGCTGGATTATTTGCACATGAAGAGATTGGTTGAAGCAAACACTCAAAATCGGCATATATGATAAATGGACTCTTAAGTTGGTGCTGGATTTTAGTGAAGTGAAGAGATGCATTTTCTTCTTTCGGCATCTTTATCTTCTGAGGACCGTGAGTGTTACATATTGGAAGATGCTTCTCCAGTATATCATTACCTGAAAACCCATGTAGACAGTAAGGGCAGAAGTATTTTGCACCATTGTGATCTGATGTTTGCTTCGATAGGAGACGTGATATATTCTTTATAAAACAGTAATGGGTTTTAGAGTCTTTAGATAGCAGTAGCAAGTTTATGTGTATGGGTCGGTTATTGTGCCGTGTAACATAAAGAGGATAAGCTTCATGGTCTTCCCACCCAAGAACGTTAATTGAGATATTTTCATTTCTCCCCTCAAACTTATGGATGTCTTTCAGTGGAAGAGGGAACTTTAAGCCATCAACATTGAGTTCATGTTCGAAGGGTTTGTAATTAGCCACACGATTGGGTCTTTTATCGCTATTGGCGGGATGTATACCTGCTATGACCGACCAAAGGAAGCTTCTCTCATCTTCATCTATTTATTATCGCTCCTTTGGAAGCTAATTCCGGAGGAAGAGGTATGTAAGAGGAAGCTTGAAGTGGTGCTATCTTGACAAAACCAAGCTCAAGTTGGGTGATCCTATGTAGAACCCAGCCGGATCCGTTGTGTTGGAACTCCTCAATAGCATTTGCGAGCTGATGGTAAGCATCATCAAGATCTTTTCTAAGGGTATTGATCATAAAAGCAGGAAAGGAGGTTGTGCGAAGTACAACGGGTGGGTCAGTTAGTATAGTGATATCACGGCCTTGATGGAAGATTACATTTACTGAAAGAAACCACTTGACACCTTCACGAGCACGTAGTTCTCTTGCCAGAAACTGAGGCAGTTGCTCAATGATTTCTTTCAGCGTATGCAGAGGGTCTTCCACGTGAGGAAAGATGTATTTGAACCCAACTGCAGTTCCTTCTAATGCCTCCTCTATGTCTATATGCACTGGTGTCTCTTCATCTGTTCCTCGCCCTACCATAACTGGAGTATCTATAGGAAGGCTTTCGTCTTCGTCATGATACTCGATCGCATTTATTAATTGCTCTGCACATGCTTTTATCTCCTCTTTTTCCGATTCGTCACGGAGAAAGGCGATAGAACAAGCTTCGATTTCCTTATCTTCGGTCTTCTGCTTTTTTAAAAGGATCGCCTCTTCCCGTATGATGGTGGATGCCACTCTCTTCTCATGGAGGGTTTTATGGCGATTAAGATTGTCTTTTCGAATAAATGTTTTCTCACATATGGAACACTTGTATATTCGCTTGTCATGTGTTCTGAGGTGACGATGAAGATTGTGTAGGTACGTGAAAGCTTTCCTGCATACTGGACAGATGTGCTCACCCATAGCATTCTACCAAGGGATGAAAATGAGAGTATTTTGATAACCACAGTATGATATACAATATGTTAAAGGGCCTTTTCTCTGATACAGTATATATTATCCTTATATGGTTATCAGCTCTATATATGGTATAGAGATATAAAAGTCTATTCTAAACAGATGATATGCTTATGTTATGTAAAAAGCGAGAAGACTGCCTTAGACTGCCTTTTTTACCTAAATATATCCTATGACGTAACACATCCTAATGACAATGGCCGCAGGTGGAACTGCCCAGGGCAAGATGGAAAGGAACAAAGGAGCTATTCTTCTAATATCACAATAGTTCTTTTACATTACGTCATGTTTCTAAAAAAAGGGCTATCTCTCTAACTATATATATATGTGCATACTTACACTGGAACATGCTCTGGTAGCAGCACTTACCATCAGTATGGAGGAGGATAAGATGTTCGTCTTAAATGAGAAGGCTAAGCGCTATCTATCGGTCACTTTGTATAGGAACAAAGTCTTAGTACACATCAGAGAGTACTTAGAAGACGATGAAGGGGAGCTAAAGGCAACAAAAAAGGGTATTGCCCTAACTCCTGAGGAATACCATCAACTGATCTCTTACACTCCACTGGTATCTGAGCTCATAGTACAGAAGAAAAAGGAAGTATTAAAAGTGCAGCTCCCTCAACATCATCACATCAATGATACAAATAGTGGGGATATAAGAAAGAGTAACAACGAACAATATGTTGAGGGGGGAGAAGAGGAAAAGAAAACGGAGATTGGTCCCCCTGACGATCAATCTTTGAAAAGAAAGTGGTGCTACCCTCCTCACGAGAAGAAACCTAAGGTGAAAAAGGTGAAAGGTGTCACCGTTGATGAGTTGGAGATGAACCACGAAGCTTCACTTCAAGAATACCCACTGATATGCATTTATGCTGACTTACTCAAACAGGAGATACCTAAGGTTTCGCGATTCTATTGCAATGGATGCAATATGGGTTTAGAAAATCAGATGGGGCATCTCTGTCTATTTTCAGCATGGGAGTCACAGGCACATCTATACATAAATCAAGATTGATCATCTTGACATGGAAGCTGTTACTAGAGAGTGTTAAATACGAATAAAAGATTCCCCCCTACCAATCTCAACAAGTATGTTGGAAAACGAGGAACAGTGAACTTCTCAGAGACCAGGACTTTAAGCAACATATTATAAAAGAACTCTTAAAGGCCATGGTACCTTCTCCACATTAGAACTACTTCTTGTTTGATATCATTTATCATATACGTTATCCTTTGTATAGATTTACACAACTGATGATCTGAGTCTTTGTGTTATTTTGCTTCTCCCTCGGTACAAGGTTATCATCCACTTTCTTTTTCTTCTGTGCATTCCCCTCGATATCACAGTGAGGGATGGAGTAGCCTTGTCACTATGGGTATTCATCATGACAAGTAAAGAGTTCTCTATTTCTGATTTGAGAAAGGCAGTTGAGCTTACTTTACCACTTGTTGAAGTGCAGTACGAGTTACAATTTTAAAGATCACCCTGTACCTGATGTGGTTGGACCGGGTATGCCTCCCACCTCACAACACTCGGGATACGAGGAACAACTGAGATACGCTACAATAGTGGAGTGCTTAGCAGACGTCTATGGTATACCTGAACTAGACTGGGTACAGGCCATTAAAGCATACCCTTATGGTGGACTTACAGGCCCATCAATTAAAATGCTAACTTTGCATAAAGTTTTCAGTCGATTCGCATCCGCAATGATGTGGTGAATCAAGTCACAAAGCGAAAGCGGCAAGGAAAAACCCCTTCTAGTGGAAATACTATAAAAAGGCAACGCAGGACACCTTCTCTACCAAAAAGATCATGATTGCAGAAGAATCGCATTAAGAGATCCAAAAACGATATCTTTGATTATATCTTATAACCATCATGATGCAAAAGGCTGATGATAACCAAGGTATTAAGTCAGAGCTGAATCTTTTTTTTCACCTTTGAAACAAACTGGAATTGTTAGTGGAAGATGGGAAGATCTACACCTGGTATCATCACTGATTGAAGGAGGGCCTATAGAGTTAATGTTTAGGCATCTGGAGAGAACTTGCTAGACATGGCTAAAGCCTCTATATCAAAGTGAAAATAGTCAAAGGCGATGGAACAGCCATCGAGGATGCCCCAGCTAATCATCTATTAGGAACCATGTTCAACCAAGTGGACGTTTCCTTATGCGGAAAGATGATCTCCGATGGTAGTACTACCTTCCCTTACCGCTCTTTCCTAGAAGTGTTGCTCAATAATGGACAGGATGCACTGACCAGTCAGCTTCAGACCGCTTTATACTTTAAGGACACACCAAGTCATATGGATGACATGAAACCTGACGGAAATAATCAAGGGTTTAAAACAAACTACAAGCTTTTTAAAAATAGTGGCACTGTTGAGTTAATAGGAAAATACATCAGTTGTACATCCTCCTTGGAAAGTCCCTATTGCACTAAAGGACAAACTTGCTAATAAACTTGAATGCATGGTAAAAATGAACATAACTACTCCTGTAACAGAGCCTACTGAATGGGTTAATCAATTAGCTGTTGTACAGAAACCAAATGGTAAACTCCGAGTCTGTCTAGATCCTCGTGATTTGAATCCAACTATAAAGAGACAGCACTATAAGCTTCCAACAGCCGAGTAACTCTTTGCGGAAATGTCAGGCGCCCGTTACTTTACTAAATTAGATCCAAGCAGTGGGTACTTGCAAATTAAAAGTTGAAGAGGAGTCTTCCAAACTACTCACTTTTGCCACTCCGCAAGGACATTTCAAATTTTTAAGGCTCCCATGCGGAATTCATTGGGCTAGTGAGATATTTCAAGCAGCAGTAGCTGATATCATTAAGGGTATACCTAGTGTTGTTCATATTCAAGATGATATCCTCATTTGTGCTAATAATATTTCAGATCTCCAGGCTCAAACAACCAAAGTTCTCACGGCTATCAGAAAATCTGGTATGAAACTAAATCCAGAAAAAATGTATCTTTACTCCAAATCAGCTTACATTTCTGGGACATCAGATCTCCTCTGAGGGAATTTCCCCTGATCCTGTCAAAGTTAAAGCAATAGAAAAAATGCCTACTCCTAAAAATCGATCAGAACTGAAAGCTTTTCTTGGTATGGTAGCTTACCTTGGAAAATTTATACCACGCCTCTCTTCACCTTGCCAAAAGTTACCTGTGATGCTTTTAAGATTGGTCTCAGTGCAACCTTAGAAAATTTCCATCAAGGAAGGTGGCATCCGATTGCCTTTGCCTCCAGAACAATGACAACTTCTGAGCGAAATTATTGTCAAATGAAAAAGGAAATGCTCTCTATTGTATTCACATTTAAGAAATTTCATGAATATCTTATTGTTAGTAATTTTACTATGAAAAATGACCATTGCCCTCTCATGTCAATAGTTCAAAAAAACTTAACAAGGCCCCTCCACGAATTCCACAATTCTTATTGTCATTGCAACGTTACAACTTTAATCTACATTACAAACCAGGTACAGAGATGATTCTTGCTGACGCTATTATTAGGGCATCTTTATCTGACAAAGATTCAGAACTGTTGGAACAAGAACTGCATACATATGTACTTAACATCATTTTGAGTCTCCCCATTAGTCAGCAAAAGCTTAATGATATTGCTGAAAAATCCACACAGGACTCAACTTTGTCAAAACTCATACGTTTTATTCAAAATGGTTGGCCTCAACATCGCCATCATTTGCCAGATCAAGTCAGATCATTTTTTCAACATCTGTGACGATCTCACAGTAGTAGATGGCTTAGTTCTAAAAGGGAACAGGATAGTAATCCCACATAGTTTAAGACATGAGATCATAACATACCTTTATGTAGGTCACCTAGGTATACAGAAATGTCGCATCTGTGCTTGTCACTGTGTTTATTGGCCAGGTATTGATGCTGAGATTGCAGACATGGTGCAAAGTTGCTGTGAATGTATTGAGTACAGAAGTCAGCTTCTTGAAGAGCCAACATTAGAGCATGACATATCTAGTCAAGTGTGGGCTAAATTAGGTACAGATATTTTTCAGTTTTACAGTAAAGAGTATCTTATTGTTGTGGATTATACATCCAAATTCTTCGAAATATTTCATCTCAACAATACTTCATTGATTACTGTCATTAATGGATTAAAAAGTATCTTTACTCTACCCTAATTAGTGACAATGGTCCTCAATTTTCTTCTACCGAATTTCATCAAATTTACTATTCATTGGGAAATACAACATATAACAAGTAGCCCCGAGTATCCACAGAGTAATGGTTTAGCTGAAAGGACGATACAGACCGTTAAGCAGTCATTGCGTAAAGCTAAACAATCTGGACAAGATCCATACTTGTCTTTACTAGCCCTTCGTACAGCTCCACATCACAATTTTACAATCCCCAGCCACAATGTTGATGAACAGACAATTACGTACACTTCTACCCCAAGTCAGTACCAAATCGAGTCAGCCTTTTAAATCAGTTGGTCAAACTCTAAAACCAATTATACCTGGTACTTCTGTTAGATGCCATAAAGATAACAGTTGGTCACGTCAAGGGATTGCCACAAGCCAAGTTTCCACACCCCATAGGTATAATGTCACGACTGACAAAGGAACTGTTATTTGGTGAAACTGACACCATTTATTTCCAACCAATGAACCAGTAAAACCTATCGTAGAACTTGATCAAGAGTTGCCACAGGTTTTGCCTAACAATCAGGCACAATCACAGGAAAAATCTACTGTAAGTCGTAGGAATAAAATCAATCTCCCAAAAGAGACAATGGTTCAACCACCAAAGGAGAATATAAATACCACTAGGTCTGGATGTATAGTAAAGAAACCAGTAGGTTATTGTGAAGAATGTTTATATTTTACTTCTAAAATTGCAAGGAACTGGACACGATTTTTTGTTGTTCTTGTTAGAAATTTTGTTTCAAACTTAGTGTTAAAAGGGGATATGTTGCATGAAGTCTAGCCTCTATATGAGATTACATATTGTATAAGCCTCTACTGAATCCAGACACAGATGAAGTGGGAACTGCCCACCAGTCGAGGATTTTTTTTTTTAATCTCTCCAGCAGTGGACACACACCTCTTCTCTGTTTCTCCAAGTTTTGTCATAGTTTCTCTTATAACAGCCTAGAATAGGGTGTGATATAAGTAAGTTACATCAAAAAGGGGAAAAAACCTCTCCAATGAAATCAGTTATCACAAGGTCCATGGTGGCAAAATTAAATGACTTTTGTTGACAAAGCTACCTAGTTATTATAGACTATTATCTATGTTATCTTTAGTTGATATACCTAGCAACAACTACACGTGGTTCAGCATTATTATTGGCAAGCTAAAGAACACGTTTGCTGGCTGAGGCATACCAGTATTGTTCATCTCCAACAAGGGACTCCAGTTTGTAGCTCAAGCTTTCCTGAATTTGCAGATTATTATGGGTTTCCCCAGATATTCTCAAGTCCATATTACATCAGGGAAATGGAGAAAAGGAAAGGGAGTTCAGATTTCTACACAAATTCTTGAGCAGGATGAAGAATTATCAGAGGAAGTACACAGATCACTACAATCAAAAGAACAATATCAAACTACTCCCAGACGTAGAAGTTGGACCAGAGTTAACTTTGACCATAAGAAATTGTGAGCCACTAAGGGCATAGTTGAAAGTTCTGATCCTAAGTCACATTCATGTGTAGTCAGAGTTAACAATAGATCATATGGATGGAATCAACATCATGTACAGTTCACCAATTGTTATTCAAGAAATCTAGCAGTCTTGACACCTACTTCAGTGACAGGATGCGATGTTGGTCTTATCAAGAAGAAGCAGAGCCTTAAGGAAAGTCTCAAGAGAAGTCACCAATTAAAATACCATCATTGGTTACACCTATCACTCAGTATACATCTTCAGTTTCACAAGATCATCCAAGGACACAGATCTCACTTCCTACAAGATTGAACAATCATGTGGTGCCCTCAAAGTGATAATCAATTGATTTAATTTTGGCTTCTAAGGCATGTGTATGCCATACGGGCAGAATATCCTTCACGTCTCCTTGTTATGAAATATGTGCAGCCTACTCCAATCCCAAATGGTGTTTTAGGTTTACGTTGTTTATTCTATTAATAGTCATAACTATAAATGTTTAATGCTACAACAATGTATAGAACTTTCCTGTAGACATGCTTGTTATTACATGCAAGTGTGTTGAACTTTCACTTGAATTCTTACTGTTTAAATTGATATCATGCTCAGGTTAAATTACTCCTGAAGCTGAAGCTCCTGAAGCTGAAGCTATGACATGTTCTTCGACAAAAGCTAATCTGGAGGACGGTATGCGTAAACCATGTAGCACACATGAGGCAATGAACTATCATCGAAAGAAAGCTGCTTAATGTATTGCTAGTGGAAGTGATAGATCAATGTCGCTAAAGTTACAGTTTAAAGTCTGTTTAGCTGGAAAAGGAAACCACATTTTTCAAACTCATGCAAGACCGTGTTCATAAATGGGACTAGGATCCGTTTACTTCACAAGGTATTTATTCAGCAATGAACACGGTCTGAAAAGACATACAAAGTAAATGAGATAGACAATAGTGATTGGTGACATACTGACACATACATGATCAAGTAAAATATATAATCCTCTATAAATAGTACATGTATCTAACTGTTTAGGGGGGATGTTATGATTGTTACATTATTGAATGTTACTTGTTGAATAATTTAGCCAAGTCTACCTTGGACAACATCTCACAAATCTGAACTGATCACTATGGGTGCCTGCAGTCATTACAAAAAGCAAAAGTACCAAAACATTCAATGTACGAGTTTGCCACAGAGGGCCAACTTGGTAACAACACCTGGAGCAGTAGGGTCCTTTCAAGTTAGTAGAATCCTCAGATTCATGTCATTTGAAAAAGAAGCTACACATCAAAAGTGCAGTTGATTTCAGACACAAGGAAACAGGAAAGTTATTTATGAAAAGCCAACCATTGGTCTAGAACTAGCCAAGCTTAAGAATTTACTCATTATGATTTCAATATTTCTTACAAAACATTGTTGTATACCGACACGATGCTCAAATACTATTTGAACAGTAGTTTTGTTCTTTGGGGGGCTCAGTAAACATGAGACAACACACCTCACTGCAACACTGGTACAGTGAAGCAAAAGAACATCATCAAGTACCTTCATCTGAAGGCTTTACAATTCACCCCTTCCCTTCAAAGAGGCAAATAAATACCTAAAATAAATGTTTTCAAATGGTTAGAAGAGAGGCAGGATGGGAGCAGAACATGTTATCACAAATTTTGTTCACAACATTTTCCTATTGTCTAATTACAGTATGTAAGGTTTTCCTGCTTGTGACATGTTAGATTACTGTCACCAAGACAATAGAAAGAACACAAACATGCAATAGAAAGACGTGCACTAGGAAGCTGTCTGATACCACTCCTTGCCAAATATTGACACTCAACAAATACCTGAATTTGATATTATTAAATCGCAGTTCAAGGGTTGGGGACAGAAATAATGAGAAACACCTAGCCAACACAACAATAGTGTACTTATCCTGAGCATTCATAGCCACCAGTAAAGACTGTTCCATTTAAACTTAAAGAGCCCAAACTGATTATTGTTCATAGAAGTCTCTATGTTGACTGTGGCCTTTATACAAACTAGGACTTCCTCCATTTCATAGACCTTTCGTGGGCAGTTCTCGTCACTAATGCTGCTTTGTGGAGCCCTCTGAAATCACCAAAAATATAGTCCGGATAAAATAAAACTTGTAAGGCAAGTGATAAAGGACATTAGCAACGTAATGAAAGTAAATAAATATTCCTTGCTTACTGTTCATTCAGAATAGGCCTATATCATACAGCATTACATATACCTGTACCCTATTTAAAGATTCCAACACAATTGCAATAGAACACTGTATATTAGCCATGAACTGAGAGCACCACTGAAGATGGAGGTGATTGTTAAAAACTTAACCATGCCCAATAAATACGTGTTATTTCACAAACACGGAGTGATATAAATCAGATCAATGAATCAGGAGAATTCAGTATGTGATGGGCCAACAGTCAAGTGATGAATGGTTCTGACTCAGAGAGGCTGGCAGAAGGCATCTGGAATCTATAAAGATGTATAACAGGCACTTCAGGCAAGAATTGCTTCTTATAGGGATGAATCCAATAGTAAATGGATACAAGTAGAATGGAGGGGCATGAAAGAAATCTGTTGAACATATAATAAGGAAGTTATGACATAAAATGGTACTTTCATCAGTGTGATGGCTCACTGATTCAATCTGCAGCTTTGAGTGCAAAAGGTTCTAGGTTCAAATCCCACTCTAGGCAATTTGAAAATTTGCTTATTTCATCAAAATATAAACTGAGCCATTAAGCTGGCTGACAAGCAAGTAGGTCGTCCTTAAGAGGTCAGCAAATGGGAACCAATTCATACTGGAGTGGTACCCCTTCCTGCCTTTGGGCAGAAGCCATTTGAGAAGGGAGCCTTTGGGTTGACCTTGACTATGATTGAACTATATTATTGATTTGATGGTACTGTGAATAATGAGAGATGGGGCATGTTCTTGATAAAGATAAGGTGCAGGTTACTTGAGATTTCGAGGAAAACCTTTCAAAAAAGATCTCCTCTCGGAAGACAGTCTGCATTAGGCATTGAAATGTTGCAGGGGGACTCATCAATCCAAATGCCATCCTATTCCATTGAAAGAGTCCCTTTGGCATTGTAAAGGCTGTCTTGTGTCTTTTTGGGGGGTTTCATTTCCATCTGATTATAAGCTGATGCTAAGTCGATTGATGAAAAGTAGCTGGCACCTTTCAGGGCATCTAGTGATTCTTCAATCCTCGGCAAAGGATAGGCATCCGTGACTGTCTTAGCATTTAGTTGATGCAAATTAACACAGCGGCGACATGCACCAGATTTCTCCTGGACTAACATCACTGGAGAGGCATAGTTGCTAATGTTATGTGTGACTATCCCTTGATTCAGCAGGTCTTGAAGATGAGCCTTCACTTCTTGGAATTGTCTCGGAGGAATTCTTCTGTGTAGTTGTGCAACTGGTCCATCATCAGTGGTTATAATTCAGTGTTGCATGGGTGCATTTTTCAAAACCCTAATTGCGTTACGGACGGACATTTGATACATTATAAAGCCAGCTGCTTCATAATAAGAATAGGCTGAGACCCCATTTACAGAGTTTTGAGACATGGTTATCCAAGGTGTCAGATCAGCACAATTTGGTGTCTTAACAGTTTGTGTTTAATTATTTATTGGCATTGTAAATAA
>JAAAKL020011946.1:0-13352 GCA_010016065.2 Carybdea cf. marsupialis auct. non (Linnaeus, 1758)
TGTTTCTTCCTTAACTGCTCTTGTAAAGACAATTTGCATTTTAAAAAGAGCGTATAGTTAAACTGTATTTTGTCAAAATACAGAAAGCAGCTTAGATTTAAGTTTGAGTTCCTTTCACTAATGTACAAGAACCATGTTTGTTGAACTAGAGCGGTTAAATATTGGTCCTTGATAAATAGTGCGTCTTGGTAAAATGTGTCTTCTTCCAATTCTCTGTATTTTACGGAACGAAACTAGTCACTGCAAGTAGGAGTTTATGCCTAAACTACTTACACCTTTTAACACAGATAGTGCTTTCTTAGCCTCGATTACATATGATTACATATAAAACGCAGGAAGGTGTATCAGATCACAAATCCTGTTCATTACCAACGCTCTGGCTCTATTTTCATTCAATTAAATTTTCACATATATTATTTCATGTCCGTTTTTTCTCTTAAACGGATTACTTTCTTTGCGAATTCCAACATATTCGGTGGATAAGTTGGGTAATACGCATAGCAACGCCAATCGTACCACGGATCACAGCAGATAGAAAAGAATAACTCTGCGTCACATGTCCGCCGCATTGATTCTGAAGGCAGTAGCAAGAAATGCGACATAGGTTGCCGTTGAATATCTCTATGCAAGAGAAGACTGAACAACTACTATGGATTCTTAACAGAAGACAAGTATGTGGAGGGAAAGTGATGACGACACAAGCCAAAACTTTTGGAAATATAACGATTTGACTCCAGATATGTAAAGGCAACCCTGGACTGTTTCCTAAAATACCAGACCTGTGGTGTAGATACTGTGTAAGCTAGGCGTTTGGTTCCCAATAATCTCTGGTCAAAACTCTTAATATCTTAATATTCCTGGGATTCGTGCGTTAGGAATCAGCATCAAATCATAAGGTTTTGTTAGAGAGATTTTTAATCCTTGAAAAGTGATATCTCAGTGTTTGTACGGGCCAACACTTTCAATTTTGGCCATTGACGTTCTTACCATTGGGACAACATGAAAGTTGAGTATTTTTTCCATAATTTAAACATTTTCAAAATCGTTACGTCACACTGTCCCTCCGCATTAGATGGTGTTCAAGGCAGTACAGCATATTTGTACTCGGTTAACAAGAGAATCGAAAGATCAGGCCATGCACATCCCAGACACAACCATATGTAAGTTCTCTGTTAATGGAAGGAATGCACTTGTACCCATGTACCGCACGGGACGTTTAATGAAGGGCAAATAAATATATGGTGAAGAAATTGGAAGCATGGAGAAGAATTTCTGGTGCTTAATATGTTCAAGTGGTAAATATCTAAGACCAAGTAATAGGCTGTTGAGATACATCATTTTTCCTGTTTGGCTTTGTGCAAAAAAAAGAACAGTCGAGCGAGGAAACATCCTTTCCTTCCACGCATTGTATGTCTCTCATCCCACTCATTCGGTTCGTATCACTACGCTTACCAGTTCTTTAAAGGGGGACATCAACTTTATGTCTTTACTTAAGGCTTTCCCTGTGAAACGGAAACCCCAATAAAATCCTGGATGCTTGTCTATAATAAACACGGTCTTATAAATTGAATCATGATGTATATATCTCAGTAATTTTAAAGTTTGATAGAATTGCACGGTCAATTTACCGGTACGGCAGAGACAGAACAAGAGTTACCGTTTTAATCATACTTTTGTACCCAAACACTAAATCTTTGCATAACCCTAGTAACATCTCTCAGTAGCATAGTGGCATAATCATTTGGTTTAAAATATCATAGTTTACTAGTGTAGCAGGCTTTTTTGGGAACCAAAGCCATCGACCAACGTTATTATTGCGGAAAATTTTTTACTGTGATATCCGTTTCGTCATGTCAGGAGGAGAAATATCTCCGTCGGTAGGCAGTTTTCATTTTTTATTTCACAGCTAACTCTAATTTTCAGAATAAATTTGCCCTCCCAAATCGTGAGATTTAGAAGTCTTGTCGTGAGGCCGTGAGAAAAGATAAAATACCGTGAGAATCACGACAGAACCGTGAAAGTTGGCAGGTCTGGAACTGGTGCAGCAAGCTGAGAGCTTATGATTCGAGTAAACCCTCGGACGCTAATTTGAAAACTTAACAAACTTAGCAGGGAACAGAGCTGACACTATTTGGGGAAGGATAAAGGCAGCTTGGAAATGGGCTGGCTGCTTTTCTTTAATATGCCACGGCTTAGAACATGTGATCCTCGACCAAATCGCATCTTAAGCTCTGTAACAGAATGTGAGACTACCTTTATCTTTTCTCGGATTTTCTTTGATACAAATTACCATGAGAGAACCTTAATTGAAAGGTTTCTCTGGGTATACTGTATCAAATATCTAACATACAAAGTAACTCTAGTTTTATATTTATTTATAATTTATATTTAACTCTTATTGGAAAAAAAGTTAAGACTTCGTTTGCCTTACAACTTTGCTACCGATTTTCAGACGCATTGTTATAGTTAATTGCATGCATTTTGTATCATCAAGATACCTGTATTGTATTACAGACAGACAAAAGATAAATTTAATTAAATTTCGGGTTTTAATAAATAAAAGAAGGGGATGGGGTGGAAGAGCAGCAGAAACACTTGTATCCGATGGTATAAACCTACCGTAAGCAACGTATTTCGTAATGTGTCGTTTTCAAATGGAGGTCATATTTTTTAAGGCACTGATTTTTGAAGTATTTGTGTTTCACAGGAGTAATGTAGGCAACGAAATCCACCATGTATGATTTTCAATTAGCAGTTAGTGTTACTTCGGATACGTTAAAATTGTTCCAATTATTCTCTAGCACAGTTTCCTTGGAGTACAGAAATAGCCACCCCCACAAACAGAACAGGGTTAATATCTATACTATTAAAGTTATAGTTTCCTTAAAAGTCTCGTTGACTTTGCTTAAGGTAGGAGCTGAAACAATGCTCCGTCGACGTCACAGCAGGGAAAACTGGAAGCAACCTTATAAACCGAGCACGACATTATCTTCACCTCCATGCCGATGATATATGACAAATCATGATCTCCTTTTCAGCCGGTGAGCAGTACCATTAAAATGATCGTCATATCCATCGCCAAACAACCATAACAATGAAAGTCTTGTTAGTAGGGTTTGAAAGGATCTGTTAATGGTTTTACCAAGCCACAAATGAACGTTACAAAACTGGTGGGGATGAGTTACAATCTTTGCAAATTAAAAACGTCGGTGAAACGTTTCCGGAAGCTAGTGAAAGCTTAACTTGTTGTTTTTAATTTTTCATTAAATCAATCAATAAATTAATAAATGAATAAACATGTATCTTATAAAACTGTGGTTACTCTGTTTTAATGAACTTTATATACTTTATCTATCGATCGATCTATCTATCAATCATTTTTTTGTATCTTATATATACTATTCTTTCTAATATGTAAAAGCAATGGCAGTTTGCTTGTCCAAGCTTACGAGAATTCGTCCTCTTCTTCAGTCCATATAAATATATATAGGTATTACTACTAAGCAGTGGTAAAAAGGAAAATCGAAATATCGAAGTTACACTAGGTTTCACGTCCTACCTGCTGACGTCCTTCAGACCACGAAAGAAAATTATATCTCCATTATAAATAATCTACCATACCATACCATTAAGAGATCATACTATTTGTCCTTGTATTTATTGGTAACAAGAAAATTCCTGTGCCAGCATTTCGAGACCACCCTTTATTCAGTAGGTTACTTTTGTCAGCGGCTATAGTAAGATACTTTCCGGTAGTACAAAAGTTACATTTACTCCTACTCAACTGTACGGTTTAGCAAGCTTTATAATGCCCCATTCTAATTTTGTGCTTAATATTACGCGCTTTTATATCCCAGATATATTATCACAGCTCAGTCTCAAGCTTGTAGATATGTATTCCATCAATGTTAGTGTCTGATGGTCTGTGGTGCCGGCGGCCGTTGAACCCTGGATCTTTGGACGAAAGCAAAGTAGTTAATTCGATTACTTTTTTGATCAGTCCAAGTATCACCTTTAACACACAGATAATAATTTATCAAAGTACACAAGTACTCTGGTAGAGACAACCTCACGATTTACTTCTTTATCATGAAAACGAGGTTCCAACTCTTATGGAACCCAATACTTTTAGTACCAAAAGCATTTTTGCGCTTCGAAAACCTGTGAGTTCTTCAAATCTGAAGTTTGCCTTTATTCGTACAAGGGTCTTGTGACTTTACACAAAAAAGTAAAGCCCAATTTAATGATAAATAGGCTTTAAGTGAATTAAATACTAAAAAATTGAAAAAGGGGTCAACTTATTGTGTTCAAACTACTATTTGACAATCTGAGTAGTATAAAACATTATGTCATAGCAAAATATTGTATTAAGTAAATATAGAAGATAAAAATATACTAGAATTTCTTCTAGCATTAAGGTCACAGTGACTGTGTAAAGGTTCTAAACATGCATCAAAATATTGACATCCTTCGTTTCGTTCATATGGAACTTCATAATCTATTCAAGCTAACTTCAGTTTTAGACTGACACAATATCAAGATTGCTCAAAAACATCAAGTGACCAAAGAATGTTTATCTTTCAGCAAAACTGCGGTACTTGGTTCAGTGGTACGTTTTTATAATACACTCGACATGTAAACAAATATCTTAGTAATTATAAAATAATGGAAAAAGGACATATTCATGTATACATTTACCTAACAAAGAAGATTAGGAAAGCAGATGCTAACGAGAAGGTTACTAGCGGACAGACTTGAAATTCCTGAGGAGACCTATAAATTGGGAACTTAATAGGGTCTGACCTTTTCACACACACATGAGTTAATAACAATTCAGAAACTTATATTGTCCATGTTTAGGTAAACGTAGTCTTCTCTAAACAAAATGAGCTTATTTGTATTCATTGAACTACATCGAGTTATGTTAAGATCAGGGATATTTAGATTAAGTAGAAGTAAACTTTAAAGATCCTAAGTTTAACTCGTCTCAACCTTTACTGTAACCTCTGTCAGTGTAGCTTTGACGACTTGAGCTGCACACTCAATATTGCTAACAAAATCCCACTGATTAATATTCCAAACTGTTTCCTTTGCAAAACTTGTAACATATTTTGTAATGAAATGTTTTCCAGATTAAAATATCGTACAGCATGCAGATTATGAATAGAATGTTAAAACGATATCAAAACAAACAGTTCATTATCAAACATTGCTAGCTGTTTCTGGAGTGAATAAAAAATTCTTCGACTCGATTATTTATGTACTAAAATATCTTACCTTTGCAAAATCTTAGTCATGAGGTGTACTGTAATGTTATTATTGGTACCCATTGCTTTACAAATTAACACAGAAAATATGGAGACTTTTGTCGCTATCGCATTACAAAACGTGTCCTTAAACTGCGATATTTAAACAATTTTACGGATATTCTGTATTAAAAGCTTCCTTTACACTAACAATATGCAGATTTAATTGGCAAAGTAAACTAAAATGTATAACAGTTATCAAGCATGCTATGGCCAGGTTATTATCAAACGCACCCAGAGTTTGTTAGTGTTGAAGGGAGTAGCTGTCACTAGAGGGGAATATGGACTTGCATAGGATAAGGAAACCTGCCCTGCTTCTACTACGTGAAACGCACAAAGCGATACAGTTTTGTGGAATTAACCCATTTCAAATACATATGCATATGTAAATAATTGCATATATTATGTCACATTAGCAGTAGTGCTTTAATAAGGCAATATTGATACATACCTCCAGAGACGGATAAAGCCAACTGAATGATGAAGACTGCTCTAAAGGCGACTCCTTGACCATCAAGCATGACCTTCATCATTGATAAGTTTAAGGTTTTCTACTAATGAACTCTACAAATAAATTCGACTATTTGATAACGTTAGCCTGATACAAGGCTCTGAAACTGAAGGACGTGTGTG
Organism: Carybdea cf. marsupialis auct. non (Linnaeus, 1758); assembly: GCA_010016065.2. Lineage (NCBI taxonomy): Eukaryota > Metazoa > Cnidaria > Cubozoa > Carybdeida > Carybdeidae > Carybdea > Carybdea cf. marsupialis auct. non (Linnaeus, 1758). The sequence continues at coordinate 5,940 of JAAAKL020011946.1, forward strand.
ATCATGCAATATTATACAGAATGGTTAGATTTGTAAACCGCAGGAATCCCCTTTCCGCTTGTTGCAGACAATGGGTATGCTTTACTTACGCTGTTTGCATTTGTAAGATTCTGTCAATCAGACAAATCGATGAAATGTGTCAGCTTAACCCTCTTGACGATACTCTACTGGTTTACAGTAGACAAGGTTTAAATTTCAAAGACGTAGCGATAGTTTTAGCAAAGTATGGCCTTTTTGTGTATCTACCCATACATCCAGAGTTAAGCTCATTCAACAATTCACTTTATCTTCTATGTAAACGAGAAATGAACAAAGATGGAAAGAAAATGAAAAATATCCTAGTTTACATTCCTCTTTTGTTTCCGTTTACCAAAAATATTTTAATAGCAAAGAATCTTATTTGTATTTTAAAGAAAGATTTTTTCTTTGGAATATCATAATCGTTCTACATCATATACTAGACAAGAACAAGAAAATGTCAATATCATGCATGTTCCGAGGTTATTGATGAGAGTGACCTTTTGAAAGCAAGCGATTATTGGCTTGGTGCACATCTTGCCACACCCAAGCCTCATCTCATTGAGTCAGACTTAATAAACACAATGTGGTTTGGCGCGATGGCTCACTTTATGAGTTTCGTTCGTGTTGTACAACAGTCGATCTATTCCCTTCAGGAAAGAATGGTACTCTGTTCGGAAGTGATAACTCGCATTAATTAACCACAGCCTATACGAGGAAATTGCGATTGTGTGGCTCTAGCATTGGGTAACATGTCCAATGTGGATTTCTGTGGATTATCCACACCAATTTGTCTCCGCTGTTTATCTGTTTTAGTTCTGCCCTTCGTTCATTTTTGTCATAACCAATATACTATGTTGGCTTGCAATGACATAAATACCGTTCCGGTTGCGAAGAATCTGGAAGTGCATTTGAGTTCGTGGGATTTTGGCCTTGTATTGTCGTTTCCAAGCATAAAAGTAAACGAGTGCTTTCTACAAACTGGTGAAGGCAAAGCAAATTTTTAACTCGGTAATGCACTGAAGTGTTAGAAGTTGCTATTTACCTTCTGACAGACACTTAAACTTTAATTAAACTAAACGAGTTGTTACTAAATTCAATCATGATACATATGACTAGAGCTCTTTCCACCAATTCCCCCCGTTTTAAAGAGACGATACCATCATATAACAACACTTGGCTTGTACAAAGCTATTCAAAGTTAAGTGATCTACAAAAGGCCATCCCGAGTTATTGGAGCTAGTGCAAATGCCTCTACACGTATGTTCGACACTTTCAAAGCCGATTGATGGTTGCTTCTCCGGTCGATATTCACGTTTGAGCTCTCCATTATTCGAGCAGCTAGGTGACCTACTTGGTAGATTATGATGAAATAAGCTGGGTATACCACAGTCACTTGTACCTTGCACGTATTCATCAAACATACTCAGCACGATACAAGTTTGACAAATCTTTGACATCTTAACACAGGCACAAGGTTTGATGTTTTCAGAGCCATGGCCAGATCAATACTCAATAATAATTTACTCCTTGCAGGATAGTACGAATCAACACCACAACAATTAAATATGCAGAATTTGTAAGCTGCCTCAGGAAGCAAAGAAGGAAGGTGATCTGTATCCTAGATTATTGATAGATATAAGTTTCTGTATAGCAAACGTGTATGTTGCAGTTTTCAATGTTACTGGCTGTTTTTTTATGAATTCTAGATATTGTATGGAATTCGTGGTTGTTCCAGTGGTTGGCAGTTCTTGTGTATAAAGATGGTTGAAACGCCTTTCATCACAAACGTTGGCACGTTCCTCTACTACACCGAGGACGTGTCTTTAGTGGATTGCTTTTCTTTTACGTTGAGTTTCGGGTACAGGTTATTTTCTAATATTAGCTAATCCTACAACTCACGATGAATGAAAATGTTTCCAGCTTGACAGACCCACACCCGAACATCCTTCGACGGTGAAGATCAACATAAAAGTCGGAGGGAAAAAGGTCAGATATGGAGGACAAAAAAACCCACAAAACTTTAACGATGATGCCAGTTTAACTATATTTCTAGGAGGGAGAGGGAAATTCTTGTATGTATCCTCTATGGTTCGTTTGAAGGTGTTGCAGATTTTGCGTCCTATTTTCCCCCTTATGCTACTGAGACTCCTCTGGGTGAAAATAAAAAAGCATTAATTTGCACCATTATTGAAAGGGAGATAAAAACAATTTGAATTGTGCATTGGAATATCTTATTGTGAGGGGGTAAAGTTGGAATCTATGTATTCTTCTTGGGATAAAAAACGTACTCCTTATTCATAACATACTGCTTGGAATGCATGGATTAACCTTAGGAAGTAGAGCCAAGCCTTTCGCAAGCAAATAAAGTACAGGCCTATTGATATCGCAAAGAATGAACTCCGGATACTTCTCTCCCCTCCCTCCCCCCTTTCGCAGAGCGACAGATGATGTTTACTGGCACTACATGGAGTAGCTAAATTTAATGAGATTGTTTACCTTGGAAACTTGGGAGGAGGGTAATAGTTGATTTTCAATGGAGTCCAGGAATAGGATAATATCTTAGCGACTTCCGCTTTAAGGAAGGACAAAGGCAAAATCCTCTGACACCAATTAGAGAAGACACACCCTTGTCTGAAAAGTACGGAGAGGGTGGAACTAACAAATTAAGACCATTATTTGAATGATAGCTAAAGAGATAACATTGATACTAAGATAAAGGGGACATTACTAATCGTAACAAGGTCAAATGATATCAGACACGTGAAGAGAAAGCATAATCTCAAATGAAAATAACAGAAGGTGTTGCGACAATATGGAGACGCTATTGTAACTCCAAATCCATCCAAGAGCACATTGCCTGCCAACCTATCTTTTATTTAGTACTATATTTGAACTAATGAAAAAAATTTTGGTTGTCAGGTAAATTTTTAGTTGGAAGGATTGTTTCAATCCGGTCAGTCAATCCAAATATTAAGACAGCATTAATTAGGTTGGGCATGAGACTCACAGTCTCATAAATGTGCCAAGAACTATAGGTAGACGTAGAGCAATGAAATAGTCAGTAAAGGTTGTTTTAGAACAGAAACATAGGGGCAAAAGCTAGTCTACTGTTTATCAAGTAATATTCACTTTATTTTTTATATGATCTTCATAAAAAAATCAGCGATAACATGTAAATAGACATGGGTAGGACTAGCAATGATTAAGTTGCGTCAACAAGAGTTGAAGATTCGTTTCATCGTTAAGATGTTATTAAAAGATAAGAGTAACTGAGGATGAATAGGTAGTGGTATAAAGCCAAAGCTAGCTGATCTACAAGCGGCTTAGCAGAATGTTGTGTGTGGCTAACTTATAATCCAAGAGATATGAGATCCAACCCTTAAAACCATCGTTTTGCTAACATGTCCCTTGAGCAAGAGATGAACTTTGTTGTGCTGGTGTTTAAATCATACTTTGCTACAATTGTCAAAAAATGCGCCGTGTGTGGTTCCTTTAGGACTGCGTTCCTGAGAAAAGCAGGACAAGTTCTAATAGAGGTTTTAAGAAGAGAAGATTTGAGAAGTTTGAATAGATACTAGAGAAATAGAAAAGCTGATCACAAATGGCATCCAAACCCGTGCCACACTTACTCCAGGTCTGCGCTTTACCAACGGAGCTAGGTCAGCCCCGCTGATAACATCATCTGTTTCTCTAGTCGCCATGTTAGCTCCCAATACTAATCCAGCGTTGACTGCAGATGGTATCCACCCTCTTCAGCTATACATAATATTCAAAACATTCTTCACCTCAAATGCTCTTGTATGTGTCCATTGACCATCTCCGTTATCTTCAATGCTTGCCACGGCCTATTACCATTTTACTTCATAGTATAACAAACTTTTACCACTAAGCTACGTTAACGAGAGAGCGACATTTTGGAATGTGTTTTTTTCCCATTTCTTCACAACAAGAGCAATCTCTTGCCACTGAGAAAATAGTTGCTTAGTGGAATAACTGTAAAAACTTCGTAATTGCTAAGGAAGAAAGCATTAATCTTTATTGGAAATGATAAATTGGGGAATCCTTTTAATGGTATCATCGTTTGTTGCTCATAGATCGTAAACTCCAGTAATTTTTCCCACTCAAGCACCATGGTTAAAGCATCGTTATAATTTCCTACTCGGTGGTCGAGCAACATTTTGTTACAGTATAGAAAAAGCTTAATCTTCTGAAACTACCTAACATTGTATTTTAGAGGTCAACATGAGCCCCAATATCGATACTTGAGCATTTTAATTTGCAAGGAAAAAATTTGTATACTTCACACATCAGTCTTTGTAAGTGTAAAGCAAAACGGAGGCGGGGAGGTGGTTGTTAAAGTAACACAATACTAAACGCAGGACCCAAAAGAAAACGTCTTTAGGAAAAATAATTATTACAGAATTACTATGCCAAAGTTATTTATATGTAGATATACACTTTTCTTTTAGATACTCTACATCACATTTGGTCCTAGTTGTGCGTTTTGTTAGCTTCATAGGCACAGGCTGGCTTAAGGGTACAGAATTCATCCAAGTAGCTTAATCTGTCAAGTACGAAATGGGATTAAAATTAACCCAAGAAGAATAGCTTCTGACCAAGCTATCAAGGTAGGGGTGGGGATGTATTAAATCACCTTGTCTCAAGCATTACAGAAGCTACTACTACTATTATAGTTTTGTCATTAGGATCGATAAAAGCTGGTTACAGTGCGTTGTCCTTAACTAATGACCTTGATCACTATATTTTATTCTCTTCTCTAGACAGTTTCAAAAATGCAAAATTACTCTGGTAGAAAAGAACCGCTTCTTCATGGTAGTAATGAGCTTCTATGTGGTTCTCCTTCTGTATCTTTTTGTCAGTATTCCTTCTGTACACAAGACTTTTCTTGGTTTTAGACCTCATAACATATCTGAGAAACTGACGAAGACGTCTTCTATTAAGTATTCATTTACCTTCTGTTTATTCCTGCTCTCTTCACATTTCCAGTCCAAACCGTTTGTAAAAGCAGACCCAAGTAAACTATTCGCACTGCTTCTATTAACTCCTTCATGTTCCCACTGATTATTATTCATGTATCAAACCAGTAAATCATAAAATGGCCACAAGCTACATTTTGGCATCCTAATACTCAGGGTGTTTATTATGAGAAAAAAGGACTACATTCATCGTGAAGCTCCTATATTGAATATTCATCCTAGGATAAGATTCACAGAGCATCACGTCACCCTTGCTTCGGTTAGTTTGTTTAGGATAGTCAAACAATTAAACCAGGTGAAACCGTTAAAAGGTGCATTGATCGATTTGAGGTACTGAAATGTCAAAGTATGAAGTTATTAAATTTGTAAACTGTACATACGATTGCTACTTCTGTACGTGACTGTGTTCCTATGCCTGGAACTTTCAATGTACGATGCAACGAAAAGATTTTCTACATTACCCCTCGATAGAGTAAAAATCAAAACGAGCAAAATTTCTTCTTAACTATTAGATAACAAGAATAGAAAAGCATCAAGGATTCAACTCTTTCTCATTTTTACGGTCTACCAAAAATTTACGGGTTCAGTGTAGTCATAAGATTGATAATTTTCTGCTCCGGCAGCAGTCCTCATTTACATGTCCGTCATGCAACTAAACTCCTGTTACCATGCACCATATCAAAGACATAACTCCAGTAACTCAACTTAATTTGCAAATTTCCTTAAAGAGCAAAGAGCTAACACTTTCAACATCATGGCTTCCTTCAATGTCACCTTTGATGCCCTTCAAGTAGTGTTACTAACCACCACTGGTGAGAATCTATCTATGTGGAAGAGATATGTATCCACTGTCATCAGGTAGGTCGATCTACATTCTATCTTTGAACAAACTAAAATCCCAGGTTCTCATTTTCCACGTAAAGTGAAGAAAATAGAAAGCAGTTATTCCTGGGTGTCTTGCTTACGAGAGGAGTAGACAGCAGAATTTCTGCCCAGGCCTTAATAAACCAACCAACAATGACCAATACATCAATACCGCATAACATGATAAAATGTAGTATCAATTATACCGTAAGCAGTTTAGACTATTTTTGTGATCACCTGCGAACGTATTTGCTTCTATTTCTTGCCGGATCAAATTGGTCTATTTCATTTTATTGTTTCCTATTCTCTCTCTAACTTTCCATTCCATTCCTTTCCTTTCCTTTCTTAACATTTATTTTGAGAGCCACTCCCGGTACTACAAAGATTTGGGAAATCTGGAAGATCAACTCCTGCTGTCGAGCTTTCTTGGCATATACAGCTCTCCATGGAACTTTTAAAGCATTTATTAGAAATTTATCTTGAATGATCAACCTATAATTATCTCTTTCTAAGATCAAAGCATCTCTTTTTTTTCTTGATTCTGTCTCATTACTTGCTCTCCTTATACATTCCAAAGCCTCCTTCTGCATTATCTTGTCCACTCCTTGAATGCCATGTTGTTTCTGATTCCGCTGTTGTTCATCATTTCTTTGCTAACTGTTTTTCTTTATTCGTCTGGGTCTACACAGCTCTACTTTGATTCATGAAGCCTAAACTCTTTTATGAAAGGCTCTTTTTGTTTACTTATGACTAATTATGTTTTTATTTACATATTATTATATAGAGTTGAGCCATATTTACTATAAGATTTGTTTGTTAGTGTAGTGTTTGTGAGATCCAGCATAACGTAAAAGTCGAGCGTGCGTACCACTAGTAAGAAATGTAGATATACACAACTGCAATGGTCACCTGTCTCACTTAACCCCTATGTTTTTAACTGATAACCACCACTCTCATTTCAATACATTTAATGGGGCATTTCTGCATGGTTTTACCTTTGAGTTTAGCAATACTGGTCGGAATATTCTTGACCACATTGAACTTGTGGAACTTTTGCGCACGCCCCTATCAAAATAATTATATTTTATCAAAATGCAATTATTATAGATGGCTTCATAATGTATTTGCAATACCAATGTATAATTTACTGCACAAAAAAAGAAAACAAAGACCGCTACCAGTTCAGACCACAGTCTCCTCTAGGACTAAGATATCCTCTCGTTACGTAAATTCTGTAAGTGCTATTGATAAAGATAATATCAATCAGTAATGTTGAGAACAATCAGCTGTCAATATGTAATTAAAGAGATTCCGTTGTGTGCATTTATGGATGACATCGCGCTATTGTCTTCTTCTTCTTTATATCGTGACTACACACGCGCTATATGTTTTGTTTAGCCAAATCTGAACAGAATCTGTTGCCTTTTTTGTATTCTGCAAGATTTACATGTTTATATAGTTTGTTGGTGGTACAAAACAGTAAAACTGCACGAAATAGCGAAAACATTTTAGTACTGAAAAGCTTTTTTCG
>JAAAKL020011947.1:0-10931 GCA_010016065.2 Carybdea cf. marsupialis auct. non (Linnaeus, 1758)
AAGTGCTAATACCATAGACATAGTAGATATATATGTATATATATATATGTATGTAAATTAAAACGTTAACATTACTTGTCTGTTTGCATTTAAAACAATGGATCAAATACTAAGTGAAAAGAAAAAGTAAGGAAAATTCACACATCTTTAAAAAGAAGAAAAAATCGAAACATTACAAAGTAAAAAATTGTAGTTACGCATGTGAAGGTTTAAGAATTCTATGAGCTACTTTATATTTGGTATTTCATTGTTGAGTAATTCAATGGCATGCGTCATAACACTTTCTTTCAAACACCTGGTGGTGCAGTTTACGATCGAAAATACCTTTGAAACGAGCTTTTTAATATTTCGGAATTTCCAAACTTAGTCTTCCAATTAAGTTATCGTCAATCTACAAGCCCATAATTTTAGATAGGAATGTTAAAGCACTCTAAAGTCAATGACTGTGGTTACGTAGATTAACAACTATGTCCTAACGGAAACATTTCAATAGCAGGGAGAGAAATTTGTATACCTAGCAAGAGGTACTTGCCTTGCACGATTAATTGTAGACATTCTAAAGGGATACCATGAACTCCTCGGTAATTTTGATTACAATTAAGTTAAGTACGGGATCCCTTTTTGCTAAACATTCGAGCCACACACTGTTCACAACAGCGGTCTCACTTTCGAAAAGAGGTTATAGGAAATGAGAGGATTGTAAAACACCATTTAAAACAATAGCCATATTTGCTAAACATTCGAGCCACACACTGTTCACAACAGCGGTCTCACTTTCGAGAAGAGGATATAGGAAATGAGAGGATTTCAAAACACCATTTAAAACAATAGCCATAGGAGGCGCCCGTTTTCTAATAGCCGCGTTATTGAAAAACTTCTCAGTTGTTAAAAAAATGTTTTTGTTGACAAAGGACAGGCTTATAACATCCAGAGCGGTAAAGTGAAAACGTAGAATAGACGAAAAATGACGACGCGCTTTTGGTTATGCTCTAACGCAATCATTTAGTGTGTAGTGAACATGTTCCACCAAACGAATCCGTTGCATCTTACAATGGATGCCTGTTGCATATACCTTTGATATGGTTTCACATCGATTTCTTCCCATTTTAAATTTAAGCATAGAATATTTTACTGGACAGTGGCCTTTACTTCTTCTTCTGTCGCTTAAAACTTGTTTGCTATGAAAAAGGATAAAGGAAAAGTGAGCGTACAATTTTATCGTGGCCGACTTCTTTGAACTGTCGTTATTTAAACCCAGAGTAGTTTCATTTGTCATGAGGGTGTTTATCTCCCAATGATATACCTACTTTTGCTAAATGAATGATTAACAATTTAATGATAGTTAAATAACTAAATTAAAAGTATAAGCTATAAGTAGACCATAAGACCTTCAACGAGAGTAAGCATACTGTGGTTCAACAGCGACCCTGTTATAAGAAAGGTGTCGGAGAATTTCATTATTTGATTGAGAAACACTATTTGACGTGCAGCAAATTACACATAGCGGTTACCGGTTTTACAATTAAAGAAAGCTACAGTAGCGTTAGGTACGTGAAGACCATTAAAAACAGTCACGTCACGTTTGTTCAGTAGGTTTTTGGATACACAACAGATGAAAGTATTGTGCAACTGTACAAGAATGTAGCTGACCAAACCCCGGAAGGTCTTAACCATAACCTTTAACACAAGTCTAGAAAATGCATTAGCAAATCCACCCTCTAGCAGTGCGGGCCAACTTGAGTAATTGTAATAAAAGTTTGTACATTGTATTCTCGTGACGTCCTTTTGATGTTTGTGAAACTGGCTTATTTGGGTCGTGTGCTACTGTAAAAGTCGTAAAAGGAGGTAAATTTATGCTTTGTATTGTTTATGGTCAATATGGGTTTATGTTGCACAAGTTGTTTCGAACGTAATCTTCAGGTATGAGACATTGGCCAAAATTGTTTTAAGATCTTAGGAGAAGAAAATGGTTGAGTTCCCTTGGATGAATTGTTATCAAAGAAATAAGTCTGGTCTACTTAATGAAAAAGGGACGGCCTCTATTGCTCCCCCTATGGTGTTCAAGTCACAAATATGGGCTTCCTGGTATACTAACGATCTGTTGTTTTCGTGGTGACTGGCCTCAGTGACGAGCATTGGAGTTGATTTGTAACCTATAAGTGTTTAGAGACATACGGTTTTAACTACATGGCACTGGATAGCTTTTAAATCTGGACGAGCCTTTATTTACATAGCACCTATGGTATCTGATACATTTCTGGAATAAAAAGTGATCCCCTAGTGAAAGTAGTGCTTCAAAATACAATACTCAGACTGTTATGTTGTGAAAGTCACCTCTATGTTGGTTTTGATGGTAATGTCAACGAGAATAATAGAATTATTTCAACTCTGCGATTTGTTGTGGTATAGTATCACAGGAAGGTAGTTTGAAAGAACGATTATCTGGTACGGTATATACACACCGAGTCGTAGTAGATATTGTGCCAGTTAGCTTTGGGTTATCCTCTGTACTAAACGCTGCGCAGTATTATGAAATTGATGCCTGTGCTATAAAGAAAAATCTGCGATTGGCACATCAGAGTCTTGGATACATTTATTATATTTGCACATGTTTGAAATGGCTGTATCGGGTATAGTTTGCTTTATTTTTCTATTTTTCTTTGGTTGATATTGGAGTTGTTTTTCTTTTGCATTTAATTTCCATTATAGTTTGTACTAATTGTTACCAACATGTGTATGATCTGTCTTCGTTAAAAATGTAAGTTAGCTGGTCGCCATAACAATACATAATTTGCTCATTTAACATGCACGTTTCTGGCATTAAGTTCCATCCAAAGCTATTAATATTTAAGTGGGAGAAGTATCTATTGCATTTTTATCTCCTAATAAACGTCACTCTGGCGACAAAATCTCATATACTAATATGAAGGTGATTAAAATTTTTATTATGTCTACTTAGACACCATGCTGTGCTAAATTGAGCAACTGCTTTGCCGATAATTGTGAATTGGGCTACTGAAGTAACTATTTTCTCATGCAAAACCATGTTGGTTTAACTGTGTAGTTATAGATCAATTATTAAGGTTGTTTGCCATTCTTTGGAAGGATAAGTGCTCGTTACTAGAGGGTTTCAGCTTCCTTTAAACTAAGATTGAACTTTGTCTGGGTAAAGTACGCAGAGCACATCATAATAAGGGTTGACCGAGTCACAATATGCCGAAAGCAGCTTAAAAGGCACTCAGATATCAATTTGTGCTTGGTATCATTCATGCAGTAAAGGAAACTAAGCTGTACTTGTACTTGTACTAAGCGATATTTAAGGGCAGTTTATAACCGGCATTTACCCCGCATCTCAGGCCTGCCCCTAACAATTTTTCCTGGCACAGTACCTTAGAATTGCAGTCACATAGCAGCCACACACCGCGCATGCGTATTTTTGGCAACCATAGCCACGCCCTTATTCTACACCTTGGCACTGCGAAGTACAATCGAGTACATAACTTGCTCAAGGATATTACAGCAAGACAAATAATCGAATCCCTAAATCTCCTAATTTTTTAACTATCATGTAGTGAACTGCCATAACTAACTTCTGTCTCTCGAACTGTAAGTGCAAATATAAGATTATTGGAAAGACTGTTTCTTGCACTTTAAGCAAGTTGTAGCATAATAGAAATGGTGCAGCCTGCTCATAGTTAAAAGGTTCATTTTCTTCTCTGTCATCTTGTAATGGATAGTGCGAAGTGTTTTGAGAAGAGAGATTTTGAAAGGATCTGTTTGAATAGACACTAGATAAATAGAAATGTATGTCACCAACGGGATTCGAACCCGTCACCCAAGCATTGGTGGCAGGCACTCTACCAACTGAGCTAGTTGATTTCTGCTGATAACATGATCTATGTCTTTAGTCGATGTCCTCCTGTGGATGATTGGGGGCTAATGTGGGGACTAGAGAAATAGATCGTGATATCAACATGCGTCATTTAGCTCAGTTGGTGGAGTGCACAAAGGTCACGGATTCGAATCCCGTTGGTGACATTCTTTTCTCCTTCTCTAGTGTCTATTCAAACTGATAGAATGAAGTTCTTGTGAGACTTTTTGAGGGGAGCAGACCCTAGTTCCTCAGTTCAGTAAAGTATTCGCAGTATTTTTTTTCTTCTGTCGTGAAGGGCGAAGGGAATTCCATATATTGTACATCCCGCTAAAGGTTGGCTTACAATAAACCTACTTTGATAGTTTGGAGTTTCTCTTCGTGACAAGGACATCAAGAAACGAAGTTGTCTTTTTTCTTCAACTCACTAGTGAAAGCAGGAGACAAGTATAACGAATGTAAAGCACTTAAAACGTCAAAAAGCTTTGAATTTTTACTCATTACTTTTAAAATAGCAAAGTCGCCCACGTAAAGAGTGTAAAACAGTGGGTAATCAATTTGCGGATTGTTGACGAAAAACCTTCGTAATATCTGAAAAATACTTATGCGAGTATGATAATGAAATGAGCTCGTGAAACACTGCCTCCATTATTATAGGCGGAGGTAAATCGCCATGATAAAGTTCCTTTACTCAAAATATCAATTGTCTGGTATTATTATTTCTTAACTATTATATTTTTTTGTAACCAAAATGTTTTAGTTATATCGTTTCATCTTATTCCCGCTTCCCCAAAACATTTGTGATCCCCAAATCCCCCCCACTTTAGGAGGGCTGCAGCCCCCACCTCAGTTTGTATGCTCATGCCTGATACCAAACATGATTTTAGCTGCAATTCAATACCACAATTGATAACACACGTGGTTATTCCCCACTTCCAATTGCCCTTTTCGTTGGGGATATCGTAATATTTGAAAGAAAAATATCAAGTGTTTCTTGTATTCATTCCTTCATAGGTAGTGTTTACGTTTCCAGTAATACGTGACAATATGTTAACTGCCCTGACGTTGTCACCAAGCTACATTTTCATATGATATTTGTTTTATTTATATAATTTTCTTCTTCCTTTTTAGCTGCTTCAAGAAGCCCAACAGATAGCTTATCAAACAATTGAAGCACAGGTGAGAAATTGTTTCAGTATTTGCTATCTTTATCGAAACTTTACAACTCTCATCTTATTCTTTTCTATTTTGTTCCGAGAGACAATCAGGATCTCCATGTTACCGTGTTCTTTCTTAGTTCTATACAAAATGACGTTACTTATATGTAGATAACATTTGAATCAATGAGGTTTAATCCACTGTATGTTGGCACCAAGACGCGGACTCTTATAGTCGATGTTCACTACTCACTGTTTGCACCTAAATTGAAACACGTATCGATAAACATACTTATGTCATTTAAAATCATGCAAGCCTAGAATTCGTGTTCATTTCATAGGAGGTTTTGTGTTTTCTGAGTCGCTTCTTGAGAAGATACTCTTCGTGTGTTTTACAGCGATGAAATATCTTTGACATCCATTGACTTATCTGGGGAAAACCCTCTTGTTTCTGCATTCGCTTAAATGTTGATAAACAAGGGATTTTTATCATTACTAAAGGCTTTAAAATTGCTATTCTATTACTGTTTGGTTTTGGCTGCTTGACAATCCAGGTGTGATAATTAGTATTGGACACTGTTTTTAAAATCGTTTATTTGTATCGGCATCAGGTTGATTTTATTACACGGCATTCACCCGATATTTACGTAGAGGTGCGATCGATAAATTGAAAGGCAGTTAAATTACACTGGGCAACACAATTTTTTGTTTCGGCAAGCTGAAGACTATTTTAGGTAACTTTTATGTGCTGATTACAAAACTAATATTGATTTTATGTGGCTAGCTCTAGTTGTGATATACCTCGAATGGGGAAATTTCTTTACAAATATCTTTATTCTGCTAGCATTCTAAACGTTTGAGCAGATTTGGATATCAGGTGCACTCGGTTTCACATGCATAAAGTGATTTTCAATACAGCAGATCACAGACTTGTTATAGAAGTTTTCGGTCTATTTTGTTTAGTTGTAGTCATTTTGTGATTTATGTGTTAGACATGGTCATTAAGTGTTAACTCGCACTTGGCATCAGAATACTCACTTGTACATAGTTATTTTCTTGTGATGTTTGCATTTTAGCTGGTGGACACGGAAATGTTTTATTATTATTTAATTATAAAACTATTATTTGCAGAGATTTATCTTGTAAATGGTTGACGATAGAGAGTTGATTTAGTTCAGATGAATTCACTTATGATGCCTGTGCTTTGATGATAGATTCTAAGTGCGATTCAGATTCTTCGTGTTAATTTATAGTTGTGTAAATAATAATGACATCTAGATTCTGGAAAAATCATCCTGATTGCTTTTGTTGCATTTGTGGTGAATGCAATACTGTAGAGAACAAAAAGTTTATAACAGACTTTGTACGAAAAGTTTATTGTGCATCCTTTGGAATATAGCTAAGGAAAGGAGACAAACCATGGGCTCTTGATGATGTTTGTAAGACATACATAGAACATTTGCGATAATGGACAAGTGGAAGCAGACAGTCCATGGGGTTTGGCATACCAATGGTTTAGGGGGGAGCCTTCGAATCATGTTGACGATTGTTGCTTCTGTTCTATAAATGTGACAGGGGTAAATAAACGGAAATTATTGAGTTACTAATGTTTTCTATCAGCAACGTTACCAGTAGCGCATAGTTATGGTACTCCAATTCATGCGTTTAAGTAACAGCCTTATTATTCTATCAATGAACATTTAGAAGAGGAGCAACACGATTACGAAGATATTACTGACGTTGATGATTATGACCAAGACTTTGCTTGCTCCTTTACGCCAGTTCTATTTGACTAACAGAATCTGCATGACTTCATCAGGGGCCTTAGTTTATCAAAAGAATCTTTCTAACTGTTGGCATCACGACAAAAGTTCGAAATCTTTTACAGCATGGCACTAACATCACCTTTTATAGAACACGTGATCAAGAGATTTTGCCGTTTTTTTGTTGATCACTTTGATGACTTTTTATGTTTCATGTAGAGATTTTCCTGGTACACTGATAAACTCAGGAGTTACGGATTCCGCTCATGCTTATTGGTTGTTTGTTGATAATTCGAAAAGAAGCTAAGAATGTGTTCTTATACACATTGCAAATGTTTATGGATCAATACTGATTGGACATTCTAAAACCCTTAAAGAAAAGTGTGATGGAATCACAAGTATATTGCAGCATATCAAATACAACGATGACCAACTGTGATGTCTGCAAATTTAAGGATTGTGAGCTTTTGTTTGGACAACAAAGTGGCTTCTCAAAATACCCATGCTCCCTTTGTTACTGGAATAGTAGAGATAAAGGCAATCTTTGGACTAAAAACGGCTGGCCAAAGCAAGATCGACTTAGTGTTGGGGAAGGGAATATTATAACTGAGCTATTGGAACTAGGTGATAGAATAGTGTTTCCTCCTGTCGATATAAAATTCAGTTTTTTGAAACAATTTTTAAGCACAGGTCAGAGATGGTGATTGTCTTTAGGGTATTTGTAAGAGTTAATTAAGCCCAAGTAGAGAAAAAAATGGCCTATGTATGTCTACAAATACTTCTTTTGTTAACTTCTTAACACAAATTTTAAATGCGCTATTGAGAGATAAAATGATTAGATAATAAAATCTGCGTTCAAACATCTGAATGTTCTGTACGAGTGGCAAATCGTTATGAGTAGCAGGCAAGAGTGACCAAAACTAATAGACACTGTTTGGAAAAATCCATATGGAAGGCATGAAACTGCACGAAATAGAGAAAACATTTTGGTACTGAAAAGCTATTTTTTTCCTTTGACACTCCTCAAAGTACAAAATCGTAAGAATTGAGATAGGAAGAAATCAATAAAACTTATACCAAACTGTGTTTTTAATGTAGCCAATCAGAGTTCTGACTGCTAGATTGGTGTTGTTTTGACCAATCAGTGTATGTGGAGCTAAATAGTTAGCCGAAAAGGCCTAATGAAAAGACAAATTCTCTTTGTCTGCATCGCAACGGTTTTGTTGCTTTGATGGAGACGGAAATATGGATTGTTGCTTTAGGCATAAAGTAGCAGACAGGGAGAGTAAGGAGTTACAAAGAGAAAAAGGAAAGTATGTGAATCCTGCTATGCGTGAAGGAAGTTGTTGGATAATTGTAACACATTTCAGAGTGACATAAAAATTACCTGAAGCGTCTTACTGAGCAATTTGACTTGTAATAGGAAATCATTCCTCCCAGTTAACTAAATCATTTGAACCATGATCTATTGTAGTATTTGTAGTCTCAAAGTTTACTACTTACAGTTTGGTAAGATGAGCACCAGGAGACTTGCGATTTCCGAAATTATGAAGGGGGACTCCAAAAGCTTTATGGCACTCAACATAGTTATAGGAACCCTCCCGTGCCCACATGAGGGAAAGGGGTGGAAATAAGAGTTTTAGAACTCCTGACTCCCTTGAAACCTTGGAATTAGCAAGAGTTCTACTCACCAGTGTTCAGTGTACATGTCAAATTGTACAGGAGATAACAGGATCGTCTGCGAGAAAACTAGACCACTGACTCTGTTAATACCACAAAACAATTTTACTCTCTAATTTTCTGTTGTGCTTACTACTCAACTGATTATTTTAGATTGCTCTGTCGATGACTGACGATCCAACCACCTTAACAAAGCTTCCAGAAGAGAAAGAAAAAGATTTGCAAAAAACAGCTTCGAAAGGAAAGAAAGATAAGAAGCAAGGTGGAAGAAAATCAGCTGGGAAATCCATGTCGAAAGCACAACTGATCGAGACACCAATGCCAGGTAATACACACGCTGAACCGTACACTAGACTTACTGTCTATTAGAAACGTATAAAACAGATTATGGTAACTTAACTACATTCACTGATAGGCACTGCTCTCTCAAATTTATTAATGTCAACTTTGGTAGGTTAACTTCAATTGTTTCCATAGGTTTTAAGAGGGAAATAAGGTGTTAGGCGATTATTACAGGGATCAACGACAATGACTTTCTCCTTAGAAAGGTTACGGTTTTAGCGTCTGTTACCTGCTAATGCCTACCACAACATGGGATATCATAGGACCTTTGACAACCTATTCTCTCCCCGCAAAATAAGCTCCTTTGCCCCTCGTTTTGTCTAATGCACTGGTTACTATCGTCCCGTATCATTTCTGACCAAGTACTTACTTTGGCAGTATACTATGGCTTAATCCATAAATCGTCTGCTGACTTTTAATAGAACATTTGGTGGTAGTACAGTATATATCTCTGTAATGTCAGGAGTTGAGGTGTGTAACGTAATTACAAATGATCTTTCGCTCTTTACCTCCTTAAATTAGTAAAAGAGGAGCTACCTGACTCTCAGAGTGAGGAAGAACTCAAGAAGAAGCTGATTAAAGAAAAGGCTTTGAAGGAATATCGAGCTGCTGTTGAGATGGAAAGTGAGTTAGGTTTGATGCCAAACTAAAAATGCCATGTGGCTTTATTCCTGTGCTTTTATGCTTGATCAACTGCTTACCAGCTTAGATCTGTGGTTATTCTGTGTTTTAAGGTAGCTCAGTGTTTGCACTGGTAGCACATAGCTAAAATGAAAATAGTAGTTAGAATAGACTCTAAAAGTGATGGCGTTGGATTTTATGTAACCGTCATTTTGCGCGCCATCGTGCTTCCAAGAGATGATATGATGATCGACAATGAAATTCTTTACTTGTTTTCTGGTTTTTTGGTGCTAATTGCTCCTGTCATTTTAAAAATAGTCATATTGTCATATTTCCATGTAGAGTCTTGCGTGTATAGTATGATTTGAGTGAAAATACCAGGCATGAAGGTGAAGCTATTTGAAATAACTGTAAACTGTGATGTAAAAAATACCAGCATTGTCACAAAGGTGTTAAACTGGAAAAGTCAATATAAAAAGGATTCAAGCAACATTGTATAACAATTGTAGTTTTAGTAAAAGATAATAAATATGTGAACGAAGTAAAACCTTGCTGCTTACGGACGGTTTGTGTTATGGTACTATTTTTATTCTGACATGTGAAGCTTTCACATCAGTTTTGCTCCTAAAAACTCTTTTTCAGTTCTCAGAAGATTTTTACTAGCGCAAATACCAAGCTACTGTTTTGGTGGACTACGGAACTAATATTTTCATATATATATGGCACTAGATAGCTGATTTAGATGATAACCTGCGTGGCATTGACCGATTAAAAGGTAACAAGGAAGAGACTTGTTTTGAAACCTCACTTGACGTAGGCTATTTCCCTCTGCTTGCAAATGGAAGTTTTATAGAATGAACAATTGAAACCCCAATCCATATATCGATGTATTTCTGTTTGGAGTTTTAGAGACCAATAATACTGGTCGTTATACAATTAAAAAATAGTAGCTAGGTGGAAGTCAATAGGCCTTAATGCTAACTTATCGTCGTTAATGAGCACGTACTTCTGCATCAGTAGCTTTGTTATCACGCAGGCTATTATCGTTGGGAGTTTGTGGAAGAATCGTATGTCGATATTGTGAAGTTAATTCTTCATTTTCTTTGTATTATTTTCATTTCTTTTAGTCTCGTATATTGATATTTTCTACTACTGGTTTTTAGGCCAGCGTTTACGTGCCCGGGTGGATCTAATAAAGGCTATAGCCACGTTGGTCATCACAGAATTAAAGGTGAGGATGATGATCACTTTTTCGTACATCCACTTTGTGTTGCGGTCTACAATTGAAGTGTTTTATTAGGCGAGAAGTATTAACAGTTAACTTAAAGCTATTAGTTTTATATATTTCACTGGATATTAAAATTCAATACACCCATTTAATTAGCACATGGCAATAAATAGGCTCCCATGACACTTTGGTAAGTTTTGATACGCCCCCCCCCCCCCCCCCCCCCCCCCCCACCCACAAAGAGCACCAACCCTAACTTCTACCACAAA